>APFE030772101.1:9879-51779 GCA_000404065.3 Pinus taeda
CCTTCGATTTTTATTGAGCCTAAAGTGACAAGTGCTCAGAGGACCTTTTCCTTTAAGGAGTCTGAAAAGGAGAAAAATGGACTTCTCTGGAGATTTAGGCAGAGAGGATTACCAACCCAACTGCAAAACTGCAGAATACTTTTTATGATGTGGTAGTCAATCTTCCCGAATGTTGTGTTTAGTGCATTATGATCGATAGGGCGGCAGACACGGCTTCCTAAGGATAAAGGATGCAGCCTATTGTGGTCTCCCAATATATACTCGACAGTACATGGGAGCACAAGTCTGTACTGGCACTTTCCGTCTCAGAGTGGAGGAATCACCCAACCAACACTGAAAACAACAATTACCAGGTTTTACGACACCGGAATACGTCTCTAGCCTAGACCTCTATATGTTGTGCATTAAGTTCCAAAGCGTTGTTAGATTCATTAAATTTATTTTAAGTTGATCTTGCTTAACAATTTGCCTTTCAGGTTCACCGCATGATGTGTATATAATTCCTAAAATGCAATCTAAGATGATAAACAAACGTTTAATATTCTTTCGGCAATGAAAATCCTAGCTACTAAGGAAAGAAAGTTAAGAATCTTTCTGCAAAGAGCACAAAGCACACGCTAAATGCACAGTCGTAAATCAAACCAAGATGTCAAAATGCAAATGCACATGCATGTATTTTTTGTCAACCTTCTTAATGTATGAATGATGATAAGAAAGATATGTGCAAATATGAATTACTTTTAAAGTGACAATACTCAACAAATTTCTTTTCAAAATGGAGTGAAGGTAGGAGAGACACTTTGCGATTTTGAAATGAAAATTGTGTTTCGACACTTTAAAAACTACGAATTCAAATCATATGCAATAGTAAATATATAATCGACTATAAAGATTAATGGGATTGTCTTCTAAAATTGAAAACAAAAGCTACGACACTTTTAGATCCAGAAACGACAGTTCAACTATACTACTTTTTGCAAAAGAGAACCGAAAATGACGCACAATACATAAAAACAATTACAGTTCTTTGCACTAAGGAGGCGGAATAATGCAAGAGAAGGGGGTTTTCATAGAGATACACTGACTATAGACAGAAAAACTCTTGAATAGGACTGAAAACAGTGAGAAAAAACCACATTCTGAAGGTAAAGTTAACCTTCCCTGACCATCGCACCTGTTACACAGTGAAACTAGTATGCAGTGCACCTACTGCACTCAGGAAGTGCGATGCATATAGTCTGCCTTGAAGGCAGGGTGCAATGGTACCAGTACGAGAATTTAAACAAGTTTTCACTCACAGTTTGCAATTCAGTTGAGGGATTTAGGCCGAGTAAGTAATGTTCAGTATATGTAAAACACAGGGGTGATCTAAAGAGGTTACTAGAGCCACCACTTACGGAAATTAGATTGTTTGCAGATCGATTGTTTAATTCATAAACAAAACCTAGAGATAGACTGAAGCAACATTGATCTACTTTGAATTTGTATAACAAATGCAGTTTTAAGGCTAGATGGCTTGGCTTCAGGCTCCGTCTGTAAGTTTATAAAAGAAACAAAGATAGATAGGCTAACAAACAATCTAGTCGCTCCCCAGTCGAGTCGCCATTTTGTTACTGGGAATAGTGTCCACTCGGATGCTGCTATTCCCACTAAGATGGGTGTCTATCTTAGAAACAAACAAGTAAAGTCTACTTTAGTTTTCCTTTATGAAAGTATACAAGAGAACCAAGAAGACCAACCTTAGTCTTGCGCTTGATTTCCTCTCCTTCTTGATAGAGCTTCGCCGCTTCTTCTTCGTCTGCCCAGCTTCAAAGAGCACCTGTGGAATAACAACAACATACTACTATCGAAGAAACAAAGTTCTATATTCATAAATAACACAAGACCAGATGTGCGTTAACCATACAAATGCATATATAAAAAAGTACACAAGAATATGGAGGAAAACTAGAATAGCTTTATTAAGATGAAAAGTAGCAAGAGGATTACAACCATATGTTCTAACTCAGCATCATCCTCTAGCTAGAAAGCCTTTTTTCACCTCAAGCAAAGCTTAGATCACCCAACACTATGAATATACACCAGAAAACCAACATCACTTCTCTGTAACATACAAAATTCCAGCCCCTGGATCTCTGTGATGAGGGATCCATATATAGATGATTATAGGGAGGTGAGTCATCTTCTGGGGTCTTGATTAGTGTCCTCTCTTTGATAGTTCCTGCTTCCACTTAGAGAATGATGATCTCTTATTCATCCCTGGTCGAAAATAGAGAGGCAAGTTGTTATCCGGGAATAATGTCCACTCGGATGCTGCTATTCCCACTAAGATGGGTGGCTATCTTAGAAACAAATAATCAAAGTCTATTGTTGTTTCCTTTTATGAAAATAGACGAAAGGAGGACCAAGAAGACTAACCTGAGTCTTGCGCTTGATTTCCTCTCCTTCTTGATAGAGCTTTGCTGCTTCTTCTTTGTCTACCCAGCTTTAGAGGAACCTGTCGAATCACAACAACATACTACTATCCAAGAAACAATGATCTAAATTCATAAATAATACAGGATCAGATGTGTATCAACCATATACATGCATATATAAACAAGTAGGCAAGAATATGGAAGTAAACAAGAATAGCTTTATTAAGATGAAAAGTAGCAAGAGGATTACAACCATATGCTCTGACCCAGCATCATCCTCCAGCTAAGAAGCCCTTCTTCACCTCAAGCAAAGCTAGATCACCCAATACTATGAATGTACACCAGAAAACCAACAACACTTCTCTATAAGATACAAAATTCCAGCCTCTAGATCTCTGTGATGAGGGATCCATATATAGATGATTACAGAGAGGTGAGTCATCCTCTGGGATCTTGATTAGTGTATTCTCTCTAATAGTTCCTCCTTCCACTTGGAGAATGATGATCTCTTACTCATCCTTGGTTGAAAATGGAGAGGCAAGTGTCAAAGGGGAAGCTTCTGGAAGATTCCATGATCTTCCACCTCGCATTTTTTCTCTGCCATTCATCCATTCCCGACCATCGCACCCTATAGAGGAGCAAATCAGTATGCATCACACCTTGTACACTGGGAAGGTGATATGCATCGCACCCTCTACACTGAGCTTTCAGTATGGTCCAGTTTTGACCATTTGTGAGTAATTTTTAGTGGAGAACTTCTGGGAGATGATGTAATCAGCTGACCTTGTTCCTTTAGGCAGTGAAGCAACACTTTTAGGGACTTAGGAGCCCTTAGTTTATGGACATTTAAGATTGGTGTTGAAGTGCCCAAAAATGTCTATAAGACAAGGACATGCCATCTAAGATCATGTATTATTTCTCCCACCTATACTCAACATCAGAACTATTGCCATATGCCCCATTAGTTATGTCTTGCTCCCCATGGCTAATCTGAAGTGGTCCCTGGCACTGTAATTTTGACAAACTCTAAAGTACCATTGCATTTACCTTGGCTTGTTTCTCCAATTTCTGTATGATTATTTCATTTTCTACCTTCCAACTCCTTATTTTTTCCTTTAAGCTTCTCAGTGTGTCTGCCAAATGTGAAGGGTGCCCATAACCACAGTGCTCATCTGATCCAAAGGTAGATTCTTGAGAACTATAGTCTACCATCTTGTTATTCACCTTTGATATTATTCCTACAAGGTATATCATGTCAGCTAAACCAAATTGCAGTAAACAAATGTAAGTTAGCATAATTCAGGGAGGAGACTTTAACTGCATGATCAAGAAATCAACATAATAAAGGTGTAACATAATCATGACATAATATAAAAATTTAACACATATGCATATAACCATATAACCATCATTCTAGCTCAAGTCCAACCATCAATACATGACCATATCAACTACACATAACTTGACCTCATGCATGAAAATAACCACCACATCACTATACACTTGACCACATGTGAATACTAATGTGTATAACCAATGTAGAATCAATCATACACTCATGATAAAACACTCGAAAAAAACACCATCAACTTCCTAGGGCGACCTCACTGCAACCATAACCCATACAATACAAATGTAACAAGAACATGGTCTTAAAACATAAGAAACACATATGCAACAGACAAGATTGCATGCCCAACATACCACCCACCCAGTATGAGGGGTGAACCATGCTACGATACCATTTTGTAACACCCTCCCCCCACATCTACCCAGGTAACCATCCAACTAGGGTAAACATGTGATGAGAAGTTACTATGATATGATACGACTCCCTATGTGTCAAGTAAGGAAGTGAAATCGATGGAAGAACACCATACAAACCTTCCACATCAAAATCATAAATCCTAAGATCTATCCCAACCTTTTAGGTAACTAGACCTTGTGTCACACTAAGTTTTATACCATTAAACCCCAAGGCGCTCCCTTGATATGAAAAAGATGACATCCAAAAGGCTTTATATGCTCCAACAACATGCGTATGCATGCATCTGGGGAATTTTCTCCTTGGACCTGTGCCTGTGACTCAGGGTTTTGTGCCAATTTTTCAGGCACAGAGCCTAGGTTAATTCCAAAAAATCAATGACGCTTTTATAACTGAAAGATAACAACAGAATAATGTTAAAAAAAGTTACTTGAACAAGGAGTTGACTAGACCCCTACTAGCCATGACATACATTTCATCAAACATGTCACAATTATGTAATCTACAGGTTTAAACAACATATCTGTGCATAGGGGTCTCATACTCATCTGAGAATCACTAAGAAGAATTGATGCCTCAATAGATTAGCTACAGTTTCATCCATTTGACCATAGATACATTGTTCATTAATTTAAATGTAAAAACATGAAGAGATCCATACATAGCCACTGTCATAATACATGTTCATAACCAACATAATAGCAACACAAATACCAAGGAAGAAATAGCCATATAATCCACATATAAACCAGTATAATACCCAAGAAATAACAAGGGGAAATAACCTCACATTAATGATGAAAATGAAGACCCGATTTGGGACTTCCACAAACCACCCAATGATAGACATGGGTGAGAAAAATATATCTTCAACCAGTCACCCCCATGCCATATTCCAAGCATGAATGTGGGATCTCATAAAACACATCAATAAAAACCATCCAACACTTATAGAGACCAAACCACCTCAACCCATCAAAAAATGATTCCACCTCATGGTCAGACATCACAAACCATCACCAGATTGGTCTCTACCCAAGCCTTCCAAGTCTTGAGAGAGTTTGTTCCAACTAAGGCTTCCAGGACTAGTAACTCAACCCATAGATGACTTTGGGCTTCCAGAGTGTTTCTCCACCCACGGCTTCCAGAACTAGTAACTAAACCCACCAATAGCCTCAATAGCATTGTCCAACCAAGGATTCTAGGACTAGTAACTCAAGCCAAGTTGTTACAGGGATTCCTGAGCATTTGTCTAACCAAGGCTTCCAGGAACTAGTAACTCAACCCAAGCTAAAGTAAACATTAGAACCAACCAGAAAAAGAAAGAAATGAACCCACAACACCATGACTATCTAGAAAATGGAAAAGCTTGGCAAATCCACTGTCAATCTAAGAAATCCTCCATGCCAATGACAAATCATGACCAATAAACCACATGCGTATGCCATGCATAGAAAAACTAGTTAGAAAAATATACATGAAATGTGGTACCTATAAGAAAAACCTACTATAGCTGATGACCCTAATGTCATCTTGTGCTTTCTTTCTCTTCTTTTGCCTTCTTGCTCCAAAAATCCAAGTATGCCACACTCCTTAAAGAGTGCTCCAAGAAACTCTAAGTGTCCAATAGTATGAGAGAGACATAATAGAGAGAGAGCTCCAAAATTGATCTGAAAAATTATGTGAACTGATCTTCAGAAGCCTTTTTATTGATGAGGCCTCTATTTTCTTCATTTTCTATTATTTTCCTTCATTTTCCTCCTCACATGCAACCTATGACCTTTCACCTCCCTTTTCTCATAATTTCCATTATTTTCATAAATAAATGTGCCAAAATTCCATTTTTCCTTTCCAAATCCTTTTCCATTTCCTTTGCCAATTTACTTAGTCATTAATCAACCACTACTGATCCCCATCACTATTCTTTTACTTAAAATTCAGCTTGGAATAAGTGTCTCTTCAACCATGGTTATTATTTTTCCTTTATTAACTTTTATTACATGGAATTTTCCCTAGGGTTGTTACAAAACATTTCCCCTTGGGGGAACATCATCCTCGGTGTTCAACAACACCTACAACCAACAAGGCTTCTATAAGAAAAACATATTACCCATGGATATTTATAACTTAGCTCGTTGCAGTATTTCCAATGATCATCTTCATGAGAAGAAAACCAAAATGACAACATAACAAGTATAGAATCATAATGACATGACACCCATACCGCCTATTGGAGCTTTCTAACATAGCTCATGGTGGTATTTACATCCATATACATATGTACATATAACAAACATCACAAAAAAAAATGCCAAAAACATATACAAAAGACATAGACCAAAACATCTGCTCAACCAATGAATAAGGAAGGATACATAGCCCGCATCAGATCCATCATCTCTAGTGTATATTGTGCTTCCATTGCACTTTAACCTACTCGATTGCTCGGCTCCCAAGCATGAACATATTTCTCTACAAAATGCACTCCAGTTTCAGTTGGAATTCTCCTTCTAACTCTATATGGAATATAGACCATTCAATCACATGATAAACATCTTTAACATACTTCTTAAGAAATTACACATCAAAAACATCATGGAATTTCATTGTTAGAGGTAGTGCAAGTTGATAGGGTATTAGCCCAACCCTCTCGATAACCTTGAAAGGTCCAAAAAATTGGGCTGCTAGCTTAGCACATAATCCAATACCCAAAGATCTCTTCCTTGGTTTGATATGGAAGTACACGTGTTCCCCAACTTGTAACTCCTTGAAAAAACTATTCTTATCTACATAGCTCTTCTCCCTATCCTGTGTTTCTTTCAAATTATTCTTGATTACTTGGATTTACCGTTGCATGTCTACCAATATGTCTTGTCCAATGCACATCCTATTCACCAAATCACTCCAACAGATGGGAGTATTGCAACTTGGCCCATACAATGCCTCAAACATAATCATCCTCAAGGATTCCTCAAACCCATTGTTATAAGATAACCCTACCAGTGGAAGGTACTCTTCCCACTTCCACTATTGATCCATCGCATACATCCTCAACATGTCCTCCAATATCTTGTCGATCCTCTCTATATATCCATCTACTTGTGGATGATAATTTGTACTTAATGCCAACTTTGTGCCCAAACCTGCAAATAACATCATCCAAGCCTTGGAAGTGAACTTCGCATCCTTATCAGACACAATCTTATTTGTAACTCCATGCAACTTGACCACATTCCTGATGAAGACCTGTGTTACATCACTCACTGATAAAGTAGAATTCACTAGAATGTAGTGCACTACCTTTGTCAACCTTTCCATCACTACCATGATGGAATCACTTCTCGGAAAACTTGTTATGAATTCCATGGAAATGACCTCCCAATTCCACTCTTAAATTGGAATCAATAGTAGCAGTCCAGCTGGATGCCTACACTTTGCCTTCACCTCCTGATAATCCAAGCACCTAGCCACAAAATATGCTACATATCTCTCTTAAAATTCGAAAAATAATAGAATTTCTTCACTGCTCTCAACATCTTCTGATAACCTGGGCGACCCGCATATGTTTCACATGAAACTCCCTCAAGACAACCTTCTTGATCTCACTACAATCTCAAACATATATCATATCTCTAAACCTGACCAATCCATCTGTCATGAGACCATATTCCACATCTCGTGCACCTACATTTATACTTGTACCACCACATGTACTTGTTCATATACCACTACCTATAGTTATACCTGTACTTGTACTTGTACTCAACTCCAACTTGTGCACAATATCCATATACCTATCATCTTGCTAACCTACCTACAAGATCCTATCCTGTAAATCTGCCCCATAGGAGCTCATAGTTTATATGTTATTTACCTATATCCACCTGCTAAGAGAATTTACACCCCATTCTCTTTACCTTTGATATAACTGATCTCAAAGTCGAACTCACTAATCGTGGCCAACCACCTAGCCTACCTTCCATTCAGATTCGGTTGGTAAAATAGATACCTCAAACCACTATGATCAGTAATCAATACAAACCTTCTGCCAAGAAGATAATGCCTCCACATATTCAATGCATGTATTATCAACGCCAACACAATATCATGTGTTGGGTAGTTCTTCTCATGTTGATTCAATTTTTGTGACCCATAGCATACCACTTGTCCATCATGCATAAATACTCTACCAAGTCCTCTCTTGCAAGCATATATACATACTACAAACTTCTTGAGCTGCTCAAAATTGGCCACACACTCCTCTATCCATTCAAAATTATTGCCTTTCCTCTACAATGATGTGATAGGATAAGAAATTTGTGAGAAGTACCTGATGAAACCTTCTATAATAACCTGGTAACCCCATGAAGGATCTCACCTCATCCACATTCTTGGGAGCTTCCCACTCCATCATAGCTCTTACCTTTTTTGGGTCCACTACTATGCCATCCTTGGAAACCACATGTCCCAAGTAGTGTACCTCAGTCTGAAAGAAACTCCACTTGTTGAGCTTAGCACACAACTGATGTTGTCTCAAATATCTCAACAGTGATGCTAAATGCTTGGCATGTTTTTCTTCATTTTTTGAATATACCGATATATCATCAATGAACATAATAACAAAATTTTCCAAACACAAACAAAACACACTATTAATCAAGCACATAAAGGTATCTAGAGAATTAGTTAAACCAAATGGAACTACAAAAAATTCATGATGCCCATACCTAGTCTGGAAAGTTGTCTTGTAGATGTATTATTATTTAATGTGTACCTAATGGTATATAGATCTCAGATCAATCTTCGATAACACTACTTCTCCCTTCAACTGATCGAACAAGTAATCAATCCTGAGTAACAAATACATTTTCTTGATGGTCACTTTGTTTAACTACCTGTAGTCAATGGATAGCCTGAGAGTACCATCCTTCTTCACAAACAATACCAGTGCACCCCATGGTGATACACTTGGTATAATGTATCTCTTGTCCAACATTCCTTCAACTACAACTTCAACTCTACTAACTCAAGTGCACTCATCCTATAGGGTGCCTTTGATGCTAGAGTTTCCCTTGGCACCAACCCAATAGAAAAGTCTACTTCCATGTAAGGTGGCAACTCTGAAAGGTTTCCAAGAAATACATCCTGAGACTACTATAGAACTAGATGCCTACTCAAAAGATCTACATCCTCAACTCCATTACCTTTATCACTAGAAATGTGCACTACAAATAAAACATACCCTTTTCTATGACTATGCTTGGACTGCATAGCTATCACCATTCTAACTAATGGTGTTTTTTTCTTACGTCGCAAGACTCTTTGTTCTCGATTGTCATCTAAGCACTCAATAGCTTTGTCATAACAATCCACCTTGGTTCTCTGAAGTTACAACCAATCCATTCCCAACAACATACTATATGATCCTAATGGTAATACATTCAAATGTGTTGAGCTAGACATACCATTCAAATAAAGTTCATAAGCTCTTACCCAATGATTAAATGGCTTGTTGGTACTTGTAGCCAATTGCACTAACTAAGACTCTTCATGAACTTTTTTATTCAAACCTCACTTATCCACCAATTGAGGATTAACATAACAATAATTAGATCTAGGGTCAATCAAAATAGAAACAACTTTATCATAAATCTTACCGTACATATCAATAATAGACTCCTGGTGTTCTGCTT
The DNA here is from genome assembly GCA_000404065.3 of Pinus taeda. Classification (NCBI taxonomy): domain Eukaryota; kingdom Viridiplantae; phylum Streptophyta; class Pinopsida; order Pinales; family Pinaceae; genus Pinus; species Pinus taeda. The sequence continues at coordinate 19,755 of APFE030772101.1, forward strand.
GTCTATTATCCAATGATGCATAAATCCTAGGAATACTCTGCCCAACATCTCCCACTATCTAAGCCTCTTGAGCAATGTAGATCTCTAGTCTACCACCCTGATGTTGTGGACAATCTATCCTAGGATGATCTTTTCCACAAGTCCAACACTCTATAGGCTTAAAGAATGCATAATTGTTCTGCTCCTCAGATCAAAGTCCCCATCCTCTGTGAGATGCATTGAACCTTTTCGATGGTGTTGCATTCTATTTATTACCTATACCCTAAGGTCCTGCTCACTTCTTGTCCCATTTTCCTTTTTTCTTTCCATTACCCTTCCTGTCGAACTTAGTCTCAAATCTACACTTCAATTGTTCATATCAAAGATTTACCTTTCCGATGGCTTCCTCCAATGATATAGGCTCATCGAACTCAATCCTATATTTGAATGAAATTGGTAGTCCAGTAATGAATCTATGAAGCTTGTCCTTCTCCTCCTTGAGGTAAGGAACTTACCTCAGTAGCTCCAAGAATCTACTAATTTACTCCTCATCTATCATCGATCCCATCTTTAGCTCATAGAATTATTTTTCCCTGTCATCAAATTATCTCTCTGATAGGTACTTCTTATTGAATAATCTCTTGAACTCATTCCAAGTCAAGTCCTCCTTGTGAATACCTCTGACAATCTTCACTTCTTCCTACCAAATATCTCGTTTACCTTTGAGATTGAATGTAGCTATTCTGGATTTCTATTCTCTGAATAATCATGCAACCTGTAGAACTTCCTCATACCAAGAAACTATGCCTCTGCATCTTGTGATTTCTTCATCTCTCCATCAAATGTATATGTATTTTATTTCTTAAACTCATTCAGAAAATATCCCCTGTCACTCCTCCTATAAGGATGATAACAATAATGATCATAGTGCGTGTTAGAACCAGAACTAGAATAGTACCTGTCTCTATCACCTCTCCTATCCAGAGTGTCGAAGGACCTTCCATATCTAATCTTGTCCTATCTATTCCAACTGTACTCACCATGAGACCTATTGCCATATGTCTGATTAGTTTTTTCCTCTTCCTCATGGATGATTTGAAGTGGTCCCTATTGCTGCAATTCTCACAAACTCTGAAGTAACACTACATTTACCTTTTCTTGTTTCTCTTATGCCTGTATGATTATGTCATTGTCTTCCTTTAGACTCCTTATTTTTGCCTTTAAGATTCTCAGTGTGCCCGACAAATCAGAAGAGTGCCCAACACCAGACTTCTCATCTAATCCATAGGGAGTCTCAAGAACTATAGTCTACCATCTTGCTAGTCATCTCTGGTATTCTTCCTACAAGGTATGTCATGTAAGCTAAACCAAAACACAATAAAAAAACATACCTTAGCATAATTAGGGGAGGATATACCATCTGCAGGATCAACAAATAAAAGTAATATATATGTAACATAATCATGACAACATATAGAAATATAACACATAAGTATATAAGCATATAACCATCATTCTAGCTAGAGTCCAATCATCAATGCATGACCATATCAAATACACATACCATGACCTCATGCATGACAATGGCCACCACATCATTGTACAATTGACCACATGTGAATACTAATGTGCATAACCAATGCATAATAAACCATACACTCATCAGAACGCACTCCACAACAACACCATTAAATTCCCAAGGCGAACTCACTGCAACCATAGCCCGTACCATACAAATGTAACAAGCACATCGTCTTACAACATAAGAAACACATATGCAACTGACATGAATGCATGCCCACCACACAAACCATCCATTTTGAGGGGTGAACCATGCTCTGATACCACTGTGTAACACCCTCCTCCCACATCTACCCAAGTAACCAACAAACCTGGGTAAACATGTGACGAGAAGTTTCTATGATATGATTCAACTCCCTATGTATCAGTTAAGGAAGTGGAATCAATGGAAACATAAACATACATACCTTCCACATCAGCAACAAAAATCCCAAGATCCATCCCAACCGTTCAGGTAAACAAACCCTGGGTTCCACTGAGTTTTTAGACCATTAAAACCCTAGAAAATCCCTTGATATGGACAAGCATGCATTCATGAGGCTCTAGATGCTCCCATAGCATGGGTATGCATGTGTATGGGGACTTTTCTCCTTAGACCTGTGCCTTTGACTTCAGGATTTGTGCCACTTTTTTAAGCCCAGAGGCGAAGCCACTACCCATAACTCAATGATAGTTTCATAACTAAAAGATAATAATATAATAACAATACAAATGCAATTATTTGAACAAGGACTTGAGTGTATACTTACTAGCCATGACAAGCATTTTGTCAAACATGTCACAATTATGTAATCTACATGTTTAAACAATAGATCTAAGTGTAGGGGTCTCATACTCATCTGAGAATATGCCTCAATACAATAGTTGTAGTTTCATCCATTAGGCCATAGATAGATTATTCATTCATTTACAAGTAAAAACATGATGAGAGCCATAGATAACCAATTTGATAATACATGTTCATAACCATCATAATAAAAACATAAATAACAAGGAAATAATAGCCATATAATCCACATATAAAACAATATAATACCCAAGAAATAACAATGGGAAATAACCTCATATTAATGATTCAAAGGCCAACCCAGTTCAGCAATTCCACGAACCAACCGACTGTAGACATGGTTGAGCCAAATCTCTCTTCAACCAGTTAGCCCCATGCCATATTCCAAGCATGAGTGTGGGGTCTCGTAAAAGACATAAATAAAAACCATCTAGGGCTTCCAGAGGCTAGACCACCTCAACCAATCAAATAGTGATTCCAACTCACAGTCAGACATCACAAACCATCATCAGATTGGTCTCTACCTCGCAAGTTTTCCAGGGCTCCAGAGCATTTGTTCCAAGCAAGGCTTCTAAGACTAGTAACTCAACCCACAGTTGTCGCCGAGATTCTAGAGTGTTTGTCCAACCAAGGCTTATAGGAGTAGTAAATCAAACCACCAAGGGTTTCTAGAGAATTTTTCCAACCAAGTTTCTAGGACTAATAACTCAACCCAAGTTGTTACAGGGCTTCTAGAGCATCTGTTCAACCATGGTTTCCAGGAACTAGTAACTCAACCCAAGCTAAAGGAAACTTGAGAACCAACCAAAAAAATAAAAAAATGAACCCAAAACACCAAGGCTATGCAATAAATGGCAAGGCCAAGTAAATCCATTTTCAATCCAGGCAATCCTCCATGCTAATGATACATCATGACCAATAAACCACATGCATATGTCACGGATACCAAAACTAGTGAGGGAAACATACATGAAACTCGATACCTGCAAGAAAAAACCATTGTAGCAGCTAATCACGGTGATGTCCTCTTTCGATTTCCTGCTCTTCCTTTACCTTCTCGCTCCAAAACTCCAAGTATGCCACATTCCTCCAAAAGTTCTCCAAGAAATTGTAAGTGTACAAGAGCATGAGAGAGAATAGAGAGAGAGCTCCAAAACTAAACTGACAAAAAGTCTATGAATTGATCCTCAGAAGCCTTTTTATTGATTTGGCCTCTATTTTCTTTGTTTTCCATTATTTTCCTTCATTTCCCCCCTCACATGCAACCTGTGACCTTTCACCTCCCTTTTCTCCTAATTTCCATTATTTTCATAAATAAATGTGCCAAATTGTCATTTTTTCTTTCCAAAGTCTTTGCCATTGCCTTTGCCATTTTCCTTAGCCATTAATAAAAAACCAGTGATCCCCATCACTATGCTTTTGCCCAACATTCAACTTGGAATAAGTGTCGCATCAATTGTGGTTATTAATTTTCCTTTATTAACATTTATTACATGGAATTTTCACTAGGGTTGTTACAATCTTGTCATGATCATGCACGCTTGGATCTCTTGCATTCTATCTTGTAGGCATAGTTGTTCCACTATTATATTCCCATAATCATACTTGGTATATGGCTTTATTTGTTGTTTGAGGCCTTTCAATTTAAGCTAGAAGGTATGCATGTGATTTATCCCTTGCTTTGTGTTAGCTTTCCACCAGGTTTCCATCTTTCCTACAAAAGCAGGGTCTCTAAGCTAGAAGGATTCAAATATGAATGGTCTATTTCAAGGAGCTAACTTGAGTTCTATTTCTAGCCTAATCTACCAATGATTCGAGCCAGAACAAGGAAGGATTGAGGCCTTAATGAAAATATCTATACTTACCAATTGCTTTGAGACAAGGAACCTGTCTAGTTGAGATGCCACTTGATGGATGCCTCCCTGGCGATTGTTCCACGTAAAAGTCCCAATGATTTTTGGGATATCGACCAACTTTAAATTAGTGATCTCATATCCATGAACTCCTCCATTTCTAGATCAAGACAAAAAATTCCATTGTTCTTCTCATCCAAGGAAGAGATGAGGTTGAAATTGCCTCCTATTATCTAGAGTTCTTCCAATCGATAGTTTCTTATCTTTCACACATATTGAAGGAAATCCACTTTTTCTCTTGGAATATGAGGTACATAAATAGCTAATAATATGGCCTAATCTCAGGACACTGTGCCTAAATAACCCTATAACAATTTCTAGAGCGCTGACCAGATCATCAAAGATTATCTCCATTAGATTCTAGAGGATTGTTATACCCCATACACTTTCTCATGCATCCAAAGCCATGACCTCATAATGGAGATTAAATCCATTGAAAATTTCCCATAAATGACTTTCTAACACTTTAGTTCCTGGATCAACATGATGCTCAACCACACTTTTTTTATTCTTTCCGTGAGATATCTCTACTTTCCTCAGTCGTTGAGGCCCCTAACATTCCAAGAAAATATTTTCATATGGAATATTTATTGATTTGTTGGAATACCACCGAGAGTGGTATCACTCACCCTGAGTTCTCTAGAAGATCATCAACCATCTGGATTGAATCCTGCAAGTTCTTTCATCTTCTCTTCTTGCAAATTTTCCCCTATGAACCTGGATCTGGGCAATTTCTAGATTAGGATCGAGGACTACCTTCCTAATCTATTGACTCCTAGATTTTCTTAGCTTGATACTTTTGGAAATTGTCTCTATAGTGTCTTCTTTGGTATTTTTCTTTTTGAATCTTTCATCTAGATTTCTCCATTCATTCAATAATTGTTTTAGTACTATTTTTTTAGTGCTCAACTCTTCCCATGTCCCATCTATCTCCATAGTTTCCTGATCCTTTGTGGTCTCTTGTTCTTCCTAATCTTTAGTTTCTTCTTACAATTTTCTTTTGTTTTGTTATTTCCTTTGGGAAGGACCATAACTCCCTCAGTGGTTTCTTTTTAATTAGATCGCTTGGGATTTCATTTTCTTCATCTAATGCTTCATATCTAATATTACTAGCTGGTTACTTGGATTGCATCTTCTGGGTATTTGTCAAAGGAGATTTATGATTCTTCATTTTACTTATCACCATTTGAAATCCATCATTATCCTGTTGGGGTTTGGCTCCTTCCTTATTAGCTTCTTGCTCTGTTGTAGCAGGGTGATTTAAAGGGAAGTCTATAAACAAATGACCATATTCAAGGCATTTCCAGTAAGGGAAGAGGACATGCTCGTAGTCCAATTGTTGTTTCTATACTTCATCCTGATACTCCAGCTCAATGGAACGTGGAAGGGGTTCTATGATATTCTTTTAGATGCATACCCTTGCATACGATCTATAAACTCCTCTTTGCGTGGAATCAAACACTTTGACAAATCTTCCAATGGTATTTTCGATCCCTTCTAGAATTTCTAGATCCCAAAATTATACCAGAAGGGAGAAAAAGCAAACCCACACCAAGGATGCCATAAACTTTTCCTATATGGGTTGCCGTATTCCTCGTTCAATCTCATGAATAAACCCACATTGTAGAAAAAATACAACTCGTTTTCAAAAACCCTCTCCTTTTCCTTTAAAGTGGTGAAGACCACTGTGAAAAACCCATAATTCCAAGGTTTAGTTCTATATGACCCTTCAGTTTCCATTTCGGGTGGATCCATTTGATGAGGTCTCTCTCTGACAGCCAAATCCTTATAAATCTATAAATCAATGCATGATACTTCATGTATTTGTCATAAGAATCCAGTTTGTTGTTTGGAATAATAAACCTCGATTTTTTGGTGGATTTCAGAAGGCACTGGCCCCATACTTGAGCCTTCCACTGTGCTCCCATCATGGGGTTTCCATTTTCCCACCATCAATGTCCTTTTATCATGATGTTCCTCCTTTATAGCTAGAGTCACCAGTACAATATTTCTGTAGGAGGGGATCTCTCCCCGACACTTCCCCCGCTTCTCTTCCCCTCCCCCTATTTGGTAGACTCATTTGATCTACCAATGGCTAAAGGTTGGAGGAGACCTTCTGATATGACATGTCTGACATGTTGCGGAGGTTTTAAGAGATTGCATGTCAAAACCTTAGCGGGGATCATTAATGAAAATCCCACAAAGTGAAATTGTTATATATATATATATATATATATATAATCATCATTACCAAGTTAGATATCTGATTAGTATATAAACAATCTCAATTTATGATAACATAATTATTTTATGGTAAAAGGAATTAGTGGTGAGTTAAACAATTAATTGCTAAAATCTTAAAAATGGTAGATATTTAGTTTGCTAACTTTTGAACCATACTCTTCAATAAATAAATTCAACTTTTTAATAAATTATTAGAATATAAATATAAATATATACTTATGTATGTAATGAAGCTCTATCAAAATTTATGTAATGAAGGTATATCAAATTTGTTTGTTTTTTCCTTTCCTTTCTGTAATTCTTTTTATTAATTATTGATTTGACTATATCACAAGCTTGTAAAGGTTAAACAAGAGTCGTGATGAAACCAATAATTCGGCCATTTAAATCTATACTTACATTGCCTTCGGAAGGATAGATTCATTTTTTATATATGCAACTCAACTCCACAAAGAATCAGTAGAGAAATCATACCTATGTTGGGAACATGCAGTTAGTATCATGAGGTTGAAAATTGGGTGAAAGGATCATGTAACTTATTTTCAGCATTGGTCCATTTTAATATTAAGATGATATAAAAGATGGTGGGAATTATATTTGGGTACCATTGACATATTTTCCCTTTTTAATACAGAAAGAAAGTCGAATGCAATTTGGAAGATGAATTGTGATTCCATCGATGCAATAGAAGGAATGGGCGGTTTGTAAACCACGGGTGGAAGGGAGCAACTACTGCGAACATCATCGTCATATTTTGCGATCATATTCTTCCAAGAGAACGTACACCAGGAAGGATAAGTCTGCTTTATTTATGGTATTTGAATTTTGAATTTTACGTTTTACTGCAAATTAAATTGGCAGTTGTCTATAATGCGAATTTTTTGAAAGTCTTTTCAGTGGGTTTTTTCGGTTAAAATCCGGCAACAATTTATTGGAATCGCAAGTTTGATGGCTAGTTTCTGCACAATCAAAGGGTCCCATAGATTTTTCAGGGTGCTGAATCCAAATATGCAAATATGCAGTTAAAAAACCATTTTAACTGCAAAAAATCAAGATTTAACCTCAATTTCTTCTGCCTGATTCCGTCACCAGAATCTCCAAAAAATTGCATTATAAACAACTCCATTAAATTGTCCCAGAAAAATAATGTTACACAATACTATAAGTAAATATGTTAGAAATAATGTTACATACAATATTATAAGTCATTGTAATAAGTCAATATGTTACAATGCTGTTACTTCTATGAGCTTTATGTTACACACAATACTATAAGTAAATATGTTAGAAATAATGTTACATACAATATTATAAGTCAATATGTTACAATGCTGTTACTTCTATGAGCTTTCCATATCTTTTTTGTTTGCAAATTTCAGTTTTTGTATTAACACGACCATTGATTGTTATGCAGATCTAAGGAATCGGTGATCAGTCTGAGAAGATAAGTAACTGAGACCACCCTTTAACCTTTTCCCCAGATGTTAGATTAGTTTCGGAAAACCCAAGAGAAATCATATTAGAAGTAAACTACAAGAGAAATTAAGATCATAAAAAAAATGGGTGTGTAATGTTTTTAAGAAAAATGGGTGTGTAATGTTTTTCTGAAATCACAATTTTGATAATATTTTTTTTATAAATGGACATAATAAAACAATGTATAAGTGATGAGTACAAGATAAGAAAACCAGTCATAGCTGAAACACTGTTTTTCCCATGATATACTTATTTTGAATGACCTGAGAAATGTTTTAAAATAGTAGACACTAAGATAGTAGCATATGTCATATGCATTTGTAATATCCCTATAATATTCACTCCCCATTCTTGATAACATTCCAAATGAATAACCACTAAATGCATCCAATCCAAACACTATTTATAGGTAGTTGAGCTAAATTTACTCTTAAATCATTGATAAGCCAATATATTTTACATTTCAAAAGATTATAAATTATGATATGTTTTAATAATCTATAACTCTAATTTATCCATAACAATACAATGAATTTTTCTATTCAATAATATAGTTTCCAACATATACTCATTAATATTAATGGTTATATAAAAAGGTAGTACTACATCTCCTCATTCCTTGACATGTGTTCCAAATATAACTTTAGGGTATTGATGTTGTAAATTGAGTGTGTTGTAATAACCCCAACCTGATCCTTGAATGACTTGTAAATGTACATATCATAATTAGGTTGATGGAATAGAATCCACTGAGACCTAAATGCCTTATATGTATCATTGTATTAGGTCGGTGGGCCAATTCACTAATGTGCTCTAGGAAAGGGTGCTTACATGGACACGCTAGAAATTTCATGTACTAAAACACTAGTGATCCTACTACATGTCACGTGTAAACCACCTATGTCATAATAAATGACACGACTACATACTATAGGACTTAAAGTGCGTGGGAGGAGATGAATCCACAAAAAAAGGAAAGGTGATGTAGTGAAACCCTCGAATGATTTGTAATCGAAGTAATTCTATTGGTTATAATATTCCTAAAAGTAACTTTTAGAATAATATTAATATATTTATAATATTAAACTATAAATAAAAGGTAAAGGCAATGGACTAAGACACATTCATCCCAACTTTCCATCAAAGATTGCCATGGGATAATTGTGATCCCAACTTTCCATCAAAGATTGCCATGGGATAATTGTGATCTTGTTCTGGGGAGAACTAGATGATTTATAGAAACTATTCGTTTACATATGAATGAAATTCTTGGGGAAGGCTTGAGCATTAGAGGGAGAAAGGTATTGATATGTATCATTCTATGGACTCCAGGGCATATGGAGACCCCTGAGGGAAAGATGAATTTGTGGATGCAATAGGGTTTTAAGACATCTAATCTTTACCAAGCTAGAAGCCCTAGAGTATAATAGAAAAACCTAATTGACTGTGGGTGCATTATTTTGGGTTATCTAGGTTGATCATGAATGTGAACTTGCTGGTTATAGGTTAATAGGGTTTGGTACCTTGGTCCTATTCATATTTAGTAATGGACATGTGGGTAGCCATTGGATTTTTGCATTCATTGCCTTAGCTTGGGGTGACGCACTACTGAGAGAGATAATGTAATGTATTCCATGGTTGAGTGCTAATTCCAAAGTCTACAACTAATTGGTAGTTTTATTAGATAAGTATTAAAAATAATTTTTTGTTTATGTTTTATGATTTTTTATGCAAATTAATATTTATTTTGATCATATTATACATATGTATTATTCCACTTTTGAGATTAACATTTCCTTGCCCACATACTTAACAAAATCGTAAAAATTATTAATAGTGTTGAAAGATTTAGATGAAAAGCTAAAAACTATATGAGTAATAGTCAATTACATGTTTAGATGGTTCATAATATAATATGAGGATACTTTAAATGCCAAAACTAGATTTGGCTATAGAGCTTCAATTTTGAGACATAACTAGTCATTAACAGAACAAGGATATATGGAAAAAAAATATTTACAAGAAATGAGAGAGAAATTTTGTTATATCTGAAGGAAATTTGATTTGTGTGTTTATGAATCCATGAAACTAGTTCCTTGTGTTATCTATATTTCTATGTGCCTTGTAATATATTTACTAAAGATTATTTATATTTTAAAAAAATTTAAGGTATATTTTCCCTAAAAAGTTTTTCGTTTTCTAAAGATCAAATTAAATTTATTTTAAATAAATATTTATATATATATTTTAAGAATAAAGTTATTATTAAAATATTATATAATAGTAAAATTGAAATTTAATATAACCCCATATTATTCATACACATATATAATTTAAGTGAAATTGTTTTATATATTTTAAATAATTTTAATTTCATTACGAGGTTAGATATCATATTAGTATATGAAACTATGATTTATGACGACAAAATTAGTTAGGCTAAAAGAATTAGTGTCTAAGTAATTAGTTAATTTCTAAAATCTTAAAAATTGTAGTTACTTCAGTTTTATAAATTTCAACAAACTCTTTAGTAAAGTAACTTTGAATTCTAATAAAACATTATAATATAAATATAAATTTATGTTTGTGATGAAGCTATATTATCCACTCAACTTGTTTGGAGTCCATTCTTGCAGCAGTAAGTTGGGTGTCCGATAATGTAAGACAAAGGGGTCTTGGTTGAAGGGATTTGCTATGGCCTGGTGCCTAAAAAGGAGAGCACAAGGGGCATAAAGTTGGATATATTTCAATGATAGAATATGAAAATGATTATGTTATCTCCAGCATGGTGGCTTCTTTGAGAGTAACATGGTTGTAATCTCTACCAATTGGAATGCATTGTGGGTATCTAGGAGTAGATTCTCCAGTAGGATGGGGTTGGTGCATGAGTGGGGTACTAGATATGGCATGGCACACACACACATTTAGTAGTCCTCATCAGCTCCATTGATCGTTACTTATGGATTTTTCCCCATCAACGCTTTGTTGATGGGTGCTCCTAAGGGGTTACACAAGTTTTTTTTTTCTCTTATCGATCATTGATGGGTGCTTGGATGGTTATTTTGGGTGAAGGTTTTGGATGACCTATCATAGGGTATATTGTTTCAAATTGGTTATTCCTAGTATTAATATTTCATGGTGTGTGTATGCATTTGGTTACTCCTCTAGTTCGCTATGTCTAGCAGGTTCTAGTTTTAATTATTTAATTACATATACCAGTTTAGGTGCATTTATGATATTTCTTTTAATTCCAAGGGGTGGTTGAGATTTAAAAGCATGAATATGACTATCTCATTTCTGGGTATACCTCCTTTAGTTAGCGATTTTTTTTTGTCATTGGGGATTTGAATATAGAATTTACACACACACTTGAGTTGTTACATAAATATTGCATGTATGTAATACTTGGGACTTCCTAGGGATGTTACTATAATCAGATTCATTTACGTTACAAGTGGATTGTTGTAGTTTGGATGTGATTTAAACATGTAATGACAAGAGGTACAACCCCACATGGTCTTGGACCTCCAGATCCCGAGGAACTAATCAGAGCTACCATGGCAATAAAAATTCATTTTCCCATGAAAAGCTAGGATCTCGCACTAAACTAACTTCTTTCTCCATCCCTCAGAATATGTAGAAAAATCCTCAATTGTTTGTGCATGTACGAAATGGAAAATTTACATAGAAGGTGGTGGCAGACATAAGGAACAACGGGTGATGAAAGTGACAAATATAGATAGTGAAAGCATTTAGAAAATTTAAACAACTCCACTTCAGGTAGGATATTTTATAGAATTGTATTTATGGACTATAGAAAAGGGCTCTCATTCCACAATGGGAGATCTCTGGCATGGACAGAGCTAAGATGTAGGACTGGGTGGGAAGCATTAGAAACTACTATTGGAATATATGCTAAATATTAGCATGTTAATGAATCAATGGTTTGACATCCATTTCCTACATAGAGAGGATGCTAATCTTATCATGATAGGATGTTATGTGGTAATTAACCAATTGATAGAGACTCCTTGTTGGCACATGGTTTCGATAAACATATTTCCATTGCTACTTGAATTATGGACTAGAAGGGCAATTACAGAGATTGGGAATCATAATTGGGAAGCTTGTTTACCTGGAGTAACACAACCTTTGCACCATGGGCAAGTGAGTGGCATGGATGTTGGTGGAATCAAACATTGCAGGTGGTTTTCCCATATATATTGATATAATTTTGGTAACACTACTTTTAGATAGTGCACTGATTATTGGGGGATTCCTTTCCTTTTCTTGGCCTACCAGTAAATGGGTGATGTGTGGTCTGAATATATGTGGCTCTTCAAATTCGCAAATGGTGATGATGGTTCTATGTAAAGAAAGGATTACGAGGAGCAGAAGGTCAATTACAAAATGGGTCGGCACCTATGGATTTGAGGGATGGGGATAAGATTTATTCTAGAGGTAACAATAACTTTATTTCCCAATCTTTATTTGATATTAGTCTTGATAAAAATTCTATGAGGTTTGACATTCACAGTACATCGATGGGTGGTGGGGCTTTGTCTAATGATATACCACCAAACTAGTTTCAAATTCCGAAGATATAAATGGTGAACAATGTTGTAGTTTTATATCACAAGCCATTGAATTTGTGATTTTAGCTTCTTCTTCACTAGTCCACAGCTATCCCATCGTAAATTATGTTAATGAAATATCTATCCCTATGGAGATTCCTCAAAAGTTGGAGGATGGAACGATTTACCCACCTATTGTGGAGGTTCCCGTATTAAATAATGAACCCAATTTTATTTGATTTAGATCCTTTCTTCATGGTATTTCACCTACCGATTTGGTAGGTAGTGATATTGAGGTTATGTAGAACCCATATATGGATTTGCATCCTCTCACCATTCATCAAGTTATATCTCCATATACACGTCCTATTATCAGTTCTTCATCTACTATAAATGTTACAATTAGGCATAAGAAGAAGGGATGCCCCAAGATGGAAAGAGGAGGAAATAGGTTAGTAGCTATGGCTTTGGATTTTTCTGATGATATGAACTTTTAGGAGATATTTATTATGGATTATGTGGGATTTGGGCTTATTAGTGATTACATGCCTTTATTTGTTGTTTCTCCATGAATATCATATCTCTTAACTTCAGGGGCCTACAAAATGCCTCAAAAAACCATCCCTTAAACATTTGGTTAAGTCACTTGGCTCAGGGATAATTTTGATACAAGAATCAATGGTTGTTAGAGAGAAACTTAGGTCATACTTTATGTCTATTTGTTTGAGGTTGAACAATGCGTCTACTAATTCTATTTGATTATTATGGGGCATGGTTTCCATGTGGGATCCTTCATTGATTGATTTTGTGGTGTACAAATTCATTGTAGGGATATTACTTAATGTCATTTTTTGTGGATCTAACTAATGTGTTCATCTTCTCAATATGTATGTGCCATAACAAGATTGTAAGTATTTTTGGGATTGGATGGATGCATGTGGCATTATGAATATTGAATCACTCATAATTTCTAGAGACCTGAATCTCAGGATCTCAAGTGAGGAGGTTTGGGGACAGAGGTGCAAAATGGGTCTGATGGAGCCATATTTAAAAAATAATTTTGAAGACAATTCCCTTATGGAAATTCATCCAAAGCCCATCGTGTCCACTTGTGGGATGTTAGTTTTTTTTATATTATGGCATCATCAGATAGGTTTTCTAGTCTCAAATGGTGTTAAGAGGCTAAGGAATGCATGATCTCCAATACCAAGAAATTGCTTGATGAGATATGGCTCGGAAACACTTGAATTAAATTAATTAGCCAACAATTAAATTATTTACTAAGTTTAACTTGGGGAAGTTGGTTAATTAGAGTTTATTAATTAAGGATTTTCAAGATTTCTCTAGAGACTTCTATTGGTCAATTGTAATTGATCTTAGCCATTGATAGATTTATTCTTGGCCATTTAAGTCCCAACGAGATATTATAAGAGAAGCTCGAAGGGATGGAGAGAGATCATTGTGAGAGCATAAGTTATCTTAGAATATTGAGCTACACGGTTCACAACTTTAGTGAGGGTGTAGCTTGAGCTAGAGGGAGAGCATTCGGAGAGGGAACAACAAAAAATTCAAGAGGAGGGTTCCAAAGAGTTTTTTATCTAGGTGGATATTGGTGGCCACCTACTTATTCCACCTAGACCTCTAGCTAGTTTCATTAGTTTCCTTGATTATAACACAATTTACTATTTTTAGAAGTTTTTTGGGTCCTTAACTTCTGAAGTTGTTTTGACCCCCTAAACGACGTTTTATTGAGGTCCAGACAAGTCCTATTACAATTATTGTAGTACATGGAGATATATTTCTAAAACGGTATCATACATGCCAAACCAATATCATATGACCAAGTTACAACCCTGAGAAGTTGGTTGCCCAACTAACCCCAACAAGGCCCACAAAATCTTAGTGTTCCATCTGCTAAGGTTAGGCTTTTGGTTGTTTATGGTTTATCTTTGTTGTTAAATAATAAAAACACCCTTGAGCTTCATTGTAACATAGTTCAAAGTCATGTAGCCGCTACATCTCTTCTCAAAGATAAGCTACCATTGCGTGACCTAGTCTATTTCCATTCTGTGTATAAACGTTTTTCAGTACTTTGTTATTAATGATTGAAGTTATGTTTTCATTGTATCTTTGTGTTTCTATTCATATTTGTATTTAATTTTGTTCCTTTATAACTATGGATAAGTGGTATCATAGCGGTCTTCTCTTTCATTATTTTTTGTGCACCTCCCCCACGAGGTCTGAGTATAAGGAGTTAGGTCTCGAAATGGTTGAACCTTTGCAAGACTAGACTTTCCAACCTTGATGACCTTCCATGGTGGAAGAAAAGAAATATTAGGGAGTAGGAGATCCTTTCAAAATATTGCTCGAAGAATCCCTCAAGTGACAAAGGAACACAATGATGGAAATTTTTTCCCAAATCCTTACGTAGATGCCCATAGGCGACACATCTTCATCCAATAGCCACCCTAGATGTACCACTCCATTTAAGGTACAAGTCAAATTTGAAATTCAAATATTTGATAGCAAAATAGATGCATATTCCATAGATAAATGGTTAAATATGTTGGAAGGATATTTTTTGGTTCATGATTTTTTCAATAGCAAAATGATTACTTTTGCACTCCTTAGAACCACCCACCACCTTAAGGTTTGGTGGGAAACCTACTGCGAGAAAAGGGATGAGAGGGAACCCTCATTGTTTTCATCTAAAACCACTTGGAATTATTTGATACTTCATCAAAAAACAATATTACTGTGTCAAGAGATTTGAAGTCAAGTACATACAATGGAATACGTTGTGGTAACAAAGGGATCAATATGTGCATGAGATGACAAATATATTTCATGCCTTGCACACAAATTTGGGTATCAAATATTCTAAGAAATATATGGTGCTCAAGTACCCTAATTGTTTTCAAAAATACATTTAGGAGGAAATGGAGTTCTTGGGCATCGCCCATCTTGGTATAACATACCAATATGCTACCAATATTGAACAGAAATCCAAGTAGAAGAAGGAAGACTTTGAATCTGTAAATCCAACGTAGAGAAAAGGCACCCCCAAGCCACAAATCAAAGGGAAGAGCTAGGATGTGGCCCCCCAAGACAACTCCTTGAATCCCCAAGCCAGGAATAACATGAAGGCAAAGAAGGACATCGACAAGTGGTGTGAGTTCCATAAAACTCCCACTCACAACACAAATGAATGTCGCACAAAGAAGGCACTTGTGGTTAAGCTAAAATACTCAAAGACATATGTATACTATGATTCAAAATTAGAACCCAACAAGGGAACCAAAAAGGGAAATAAAATCATTGATGTAGAACCCATAGCAATTGTAGCCACCACCAAGCTCCAAAAGATAGAATGGGAGGGTCCAGAGGATAAGGAGTGCATCTTTCACTCACAAATGTGGTTAAAGGGTTCACCAGTGGAGTTTATCATTGATAGTGGGAGACAACAGAACTTGATCTTAGCTAAGGTTGTTAAGATATTGGAATTGTCAACAATGCCGCACCCACAACCGTACACCATAGGGTAGCTCTACAAACTGTGAGACTCTGTGTCAGCTAACAGTGTCGCATGCCTTATAGCATTAATACCTTTGTAGATGAGGTATTATGTGATGTTGTCTCTATAGAATTATGTGTTGTTTTATTAGGTAAACCATACCTATGGAAGCATCATGCTATATATGAATCTAGACCTCATTTTATTATTATTACTTTGGGTCATAAAATGTACAACATACCATAGGTAGCACAACCTATCACCTTTTCTTTTATATTTGCTAAAAAATGCAATAAAATCATTTCCCAGACTAGGAAATTTGTCTTCCTTATGATTCACCCTCATACCAAGAGGAATATTATGGCCACATCTCCACCCTACAGACAAGGCTCCTCCCCATGACAACAACAAATGGACAAGGTCATGGAAGCATACAGGGACATATCCAACTCACCCATAGGGGTACCACTACAATGGAAGCTCAAGCACTCCATCAATATGACCTGGTGGCACTACTACCCAATGGACCAATCTACTCACATTATTTTCTAGAGAATGATGAAATCAAGAGGAATATTCATGAACTATTGCAGAAAGGGCACGTATTTCCAACTTCATCACCCTATGGAGGTCGACTATGTTGGTATAGAAGAAGGATAGAACTTGGAGGCTCTATATTGACTATCAGGTGCTAAATAAGAACACTATTCAGAATATGTATCCAATATGATAGATTGATGACCTTTTGGACCAGCTCAATGGGGCCAAATATTTCCACAATATTGACTTGAAGTTTGATTATCACTAAGTACTAATTGAACCCTCCAATGTGTGGAAGATTGCCTTCAAATCCAAGGACGTCCTTTTCAAATAGCTATTCATGCCTTTTGGGTTTGAATAATTCCCCCATAACCTTCATGAGTCTAATGGAAAACATCTTGTGAGCCTTAAGGAACTCATTCGTGGTAGTGTGTTTGGACGAAATCCTAGTCTTCAACTAGAGTCAAGAAGAGAACCTACACTATATTTGATAAGTCCTCCACACCCTATGACAACAAAAACTATGTGCCAATTTGAAGAAATGCACTTTTGGTATGAACCATGTTCCATATACAAGTTATTCTAGTTTGTGCATCCCCAGCCACTCTAACAAAGTTCTGCAACATTCTCGATCCTTCCAATTTCCATCTTAGGATCATGCTGGGATTCTCTAATATCACTTGGCCTTTGATTCAAATCACTAAGGGTGGAGTGAAAGAAAAATATTTTTGGTCTAAACCCAGAAGAAGTCAATTCTTGAGTTGAAGCATCACCATTGCGATGCACCAATGCTCACATTACCATACCTGCAACAACTGTTTGAAATTGAGACAAATTCCTCTGACTATGTTATTGGTGTATTTATTACCCAATAACAACATCAATGGAATATCAAAATGAAACACTTTTAGATACATTCTGAAAGTATCCCACATATGGAAAAGAGATGTATTCCATTGTGCATGCATGTCGAAAATGGAAGCAATACATTATGGGGAAGGAAACAACCATCCACATAGACTACTAACCCCTGTAGTTCATATCTGCAATAGTTCCACTTGAACATTAAGTACAAGAAGGGAAACACCAATAAGGCTGCATATTACCTCAGTCAACCACCGGTTATGGTGTTGACCATTTTCCTTGACTCTTGTGGACATGAGACTTTGAGATGGCCGCATCTTTACAAGTGTGATCCAAAATCTGGCACCACATACCATATGTTCCTAGAAGTAAAGAAAGCTCCAAATATTTTCCTCTATGATGCATTGTTATGCCACCTGGGACATCTCTGTGTTCCTCCAAGCGATCATGACAATATCATTTGGGAGGCACACTACAATCGGGTTGTTGGACATTTTGGGGTAGAAAAAATAGTGGTAGTGCTGTAGAAATATTTTTATTGGTCAAACCTTCAACCTGATGTTAAGAATGAAATCACATCATGCACTTCCTATGCCATTTTCAAACCTAAAATCAAGAAGCAGGGCCAATATACTCCTCTTCCTACTCCTAACCATCCATGGGAATCCATCTCCGTAGATTAAAATGTTAGAACTTCCTTCTACCAAGCATGTAAACGACGGTGTTTTCATGGCCGTCAACAAATTTTCTAAGATTTCCATGATGGTGGCATGCAAGAAGTATATCACGGCAGAAGCCACTGCAAAAATCTTCTCTGAATGAATATTGGTACAGTTTTGGATCCCACAATCCATTATCCTAGATTTGGACAAAAGGTTCCTAAGTGCATTTTGGTCAAGCCTTTGGTTAATTTTGGATATCAAACTCACTAAGTCCACAACCTTCCACCCCCAAACTGATGGCAAAACAAAGTTCGTCAACAGGATGATTGTTCACATCTTGTGCATGTACAACTCAAAGAATCCACACACATGGGATGGAATCCTCCCGTATGTTCAACACAACTACAATAGAGCTCTTCATAGCCCAACTCGACACAACTCCTTTCAAGTGGGGTTGGTATTCTAGTCACTATGTCCCATTGATGTTGCCATACCACTTGCAACTACTTAATCAGATTTGGCTTGTGTCAAATCTAAAGCTAACAGAGCTACTAGCTTCATTAAAAACATTCAGCACACCCACGAGAATATTTGTGACATATTAGATAGAGTAAATCCTAAATAAAAGAAGTGCCATGATTAGCACCAGGTGCCACACAAGTTCTAGATGGGTGACAAAGTTTGTCTACATTTGTAGAAGGAGTGCCTTGCTAAGGCCCACCGTAAGCTTCACGCACTCTGATATGGGCCTTCCCTTACACCATCACTAAGGATGTAGGAGATAATTCTTTCGATCTCTGCATTCATTGTTCCTTGGACTGCACCCACTATTTAATGTGGATTGGTTGTAGCCATATTTACCTACATTATTGGATAAATTATAAATTACTAAGTAACTGACACCAATAGAACTCAACCCAAGATGTATCGAATAAGCTACGACCGATAGGATCATGGAGACATAAATCAAGAACACTCACCAATATAGTATCTAACTATATCAAGTTGTCAAAGCAGGCCAACTCTTTCAACAAGTCAAGTGGCTCATCAAGGACCAGGTTCAACAGAAATTTTCTCATCTAATCGAGGCTCTACACGTGATGGGGACTACTACTTCCTAAGAAGAGAGGAATAATCCATATTAATATTGGAGGCCACTCACCTATTCCACCTAGAACTCCCTATGGTTTCATTAGTTTCCTTGATTATAGTATAATTTACTATTTTTATTAGTTTTCAGGTCTTGAACTTCCACAGTTGTTTTGACCTGCTAAACAACATTTTTTGAGGTCTGCAACAGGTATATCACCATAAGAAGGGGCCTACCACAAATATTTAGTACTTAGAGAGATATTTCTAAAAAGGTATTGTACACACCAAATGGATATCACATGAACTAGTTATGACCCTAGGAAGTTGCCTGTCCAACTAACTCCAATGGGGCCCAAAAACTCTTGGCATTCCATTTACTAGGGTTAGGGTTTCCCTTTATTATTCAATAATAAAAAGGCCCTTGAGCCTCATTGTAGCATAGTTCAAAGGCATGTATCCACCACATCTCTTCTTAGAGATAAGATACCATCGCCTGAGCTAGTATATTTTTGTTCTACATGTAACAATTCTTCAATACTTTGTTATTAAAGAATTGAACTTCGTTTTTCATTGTATCTCTATGTTTCTAGTAATATTTGTATTTCATTTTTTTCCCTTTATAATTCTGGATTAGTTTTCTAGTGTTCCTCCAATGTTGAATTGATAGGAGACAAGAGGTTTAATTATTTGTAGAGAGGGCAATAGAAGCCAATGAGAATAGTGAGAAACCTGTGAGTGAGTTTCTAGAAGAGAGGACTCAATTTCTAGAGGTTAGATTAGCCTTGAGGAGCTAGATCGAGTCACTTATACAGGCAGAGAGGGGAAAGATGACTCACTTGGTTACACCCAATGTGAGTTACGAAGGGCGAACAATTTGAATTCCAGGCTACAATGCAAGTAGTTAGTGTGGGTTTCGAGTAGGATAAAGGAGGCCAATTGTTTTAGCACAAGAGATCTATGATTTCCAAATTATTTCACTAGAAATTTTCCATTGGATTGGTAGTTACACATCTAGGTTATTGTACTTCAAAACTTTACTGCATAATAATAAAATAAACACTCATTTCCTATACCCATTTTCCCTTCGAGGTATTTTTGGGGACTTTTCAATCCAAAATAATTGTCTCGGTTTTTATATGTGTGCATCTATTTGCTAGTACCTGATTTTGCTTCCATAGTGTATTTTTTTGCGAAAAATGCATTAGTGAATTATTTTGTATTTAGCTTAAACATATACAATTCTAATTAGTTAAGAGAGTTATTTCTAGTTGGTGCATTTAAGGAAATTCAACATGGTATCACGACACGTTATTGATCATATTTGAGGCTCGAAAGTGAAATATCTATATACCATGTAGTTTCATAGGGAGATATGAAACACATAATTCATATATGCACAAGACAAGCCAGGGGTGAAAATTATAGAAGGAGGAAATATGATTTTTACATCCAGCCTGTAGGAAAAGTTCAAATAGCCTCAGAGCACAGTTTGTAGGTAGTGGAATTGTGAGGAAGTAGTTATGGTGGTAGATAAATTGATTCATAGAGTAGATCTTAGCACAAAGTATTTTCAACAAGTGTTTCAGTTGCAACTTTGCACAGGTAATGAAGAGAAGAGCACACAAATTATATCCAGGGATTCTCCAATAAAATTATCAGACTTCTCCAGTATGGGCGCAAAGATATTTAACATTCAGGGGGCTATATATTTGTCTTGTATATTTGAATAAGAATTTTCTAAGATAGCTTATAGCCAATATACAGTGGAGCATCATCTCACATGACAAGCGTTACAAACTACTTCTGCAACTATAAGGAGGAGAAAATGGACTTCTAGATTTAGATGGGAAACAAAAGTAAATGTACTCCAGCTGCTAGAGGTACCATCGATATTGAAATGGAGTCAAGAGAAAGCGTTGGTATTAGAGATGTGTTGCATTTGCCTGGATTAGGTATGAAACTAATTTCAATGTCCAAACTATAGGACAAAGGATACTATGTCTAATTTTGAGGGAAGAAGTTTTTCATCCGACACTAATTGGAAGAATGTGAAGTAGATTTGATTTCATAACAATATGTTATACAACTTGTATCTCGAATTTCAAGAAGAACTAGTGACAAACAACAACAGTGATTGCACTAGTAGTGGGAGAGACTTCGATGAGTTATGTCACAGGAGAATGGGACATTTACACCACACTTAGGATACTTGGTGAGATAGTGACAAGTGTTCCATAATTGAGCACAAAACACAATGATGTGTGTATATGGTGCGTACTTAGGAAATATGGTAAGGAAACATTCCAAACGAGTGATAATATATTAAGTGTTGCATTGTAGATTATACACTCAGATATTTATGGCCCTATTTCCATTAGATCTCTTAGAGGGTATGAGTACTTCATTACCTTCATCGATGGTTATTATAGTAAAACCTAGATTTATTTCTTGAATACCAAGGATGATATCTTCAGTTTCTTTCAAGAGTTTAAAGTTCTAGTGGAAAATGCGATAGGAAAGAATATCAAGGTGCTTTGAACAGATTACAAAGGAGAGTACACAAACAGTGACTTCAGGGTCTTCTATGAAAAGGAAGGGATTAGGAGGGAGTGAATATATCCATGCAATCCACAACAAAATGGAGCAGTAGAGAGGAAAAACAAGTCTACAGTTAGGGTGGTAAAGACCATGTTGTATGATCATGATATGCCCAAGTTTCTATGGGTTGAGGCATGTAACAAAACATTGTATATACAGAACATAATTCCTCACAAGTCTTTGGGAAAGATAACACCAAAATAAGTATTCTCATTGAAGAATCTAGAATTTAGTCACTTTAGGTTACTTGGTTGTGTAGCTTACTGTCATATACTAGATGGAAAATGCACTAAGTTAGATTAGACTACAAATAAGGGGTTCTTCATTAGGCGTAGTGAAACCTAAATGACATAGAGGATATATATTCCTAACAATGGGAAGATTATTATGAGATGAGATGTGAATTTCATGAAGGATAGATCCTTCAAGAGATCTTTCAAGATACCAGTAGGTGAGCATAGTGATTTAGTAGAATATACATTCATCTAGAAGAAAAGACATCAATAGGGGTAGTCATAGAGATAACAATAATGATTGTCACAATGATCTACTATATTTACCTGTAATAGCATGACCTCAAGTGCAGGGGATCCTATGAGCCAATATTAGATGAAGCAATAGATACAATATGAGGGCTTAGTTGATCCTCCCACCACTAATGGATGGGCCAATAGAGAAGTTCATCAGATGTTGAGGGATGCAAAGGATTTCATAAGAGTTCCTAGGATGAACAATATAGAATGTAGATAGATAGGCAATACCAAGCATTAGTGGCACATGTTTTTGAACCTTTGAGCTATGAGGACGCTACATAGCATTAGGTGTGGGTGGATGTTATGGTGGAGGAGTAAATCTACATCCTGATAAATTATGATTGAGAGGTAGTTTCGAGGCTTGTGGATAGATCAGTTGTGGGCTCTTGATGGATATATAAGATCTATCATGTTATAGATGGTAGAGTGGAGAAGTATAACTTTAGGTTCATGGCAAAGGGAGTTGCACAAAATAAAGGCATAGAATATGAGGAGACCTTTGCCCTAGTTGCTAGATATACTTCCATCTAGTGATTTACATCTCTAGCAACACATATGGGATGTTAGATTAATGAGATGGATGTTAAGAGAAATTTCTTGGACAACGTTATATAGAATGAGGTATACATCAAACATCTAGAGGGAATTGAGACACATGAAAGGGCCACACATATGTGTAGGTTGAAGTGAGCAGTATATGGGTTCAAACAGGATCCTAGGGAAAGTTATGGTAATATTGGAAGCTACTTGCAGCATGATGGGATTTGTCAAGGGTGATGCATATAACAATATCTATTATGTTATGCTTGAGGGTTACCCACTCATCCTAGTGTTGTATGTGGATGACCTCTTTTTGATTGGGTGGTCAAGGCTCATAAAGGACTATTAGAGGATCATGATACAGGAAAATAGGCATATGACTACGCCTATGATTACAAAATAGAGGAAGATTGATGCATAAAAGGAAAAGGAAATTACCTAACCTTGTATAGATAGCTCATTCGTTTGCTCATGTATTCGATCAACACCATGGTAAACATGTATCTAGTCAAAATTTTCAATTAGTTTATGGTGGTACCTAGGAGAGTGAACTGGATAACAATGTGGCACATACTAAGGTGTTTTCACAACGTAGTTGAGTATGGGTTAAGGTATACCGAAGGTGATGGTGTTAGGTAATGTGGTTTCTTAAGTGCAGATTAGGAATACACTTTAGTGGATTGGGAGAGAACATTAAGGTGTTTATTTAGCATTAGATTAGGGGTTCTATCTTGGTGCAATAGAAAGCAGAAGCCTGTAGCACTAAGCTCTACAAAAGAAAAATACATGAGAGCTAGCATGGACACATGCGAATCTATCTAGTTTTGGAAGTATCTAGTAATTTTTTCAGTCAAAAGATGGAAGCAACCAATATCTACTATGACAATCAGAGTTTCAATAGGTTGTCCAAAAATATAGTGTTCTATGACAGGTCAAAACATATAGACATAAGATATCATTTCATGAGAGATTGTGTGTAGCATGGAGCATTCTAGCCATAACATGTCCCCACATAGAAGTAGATTGCATATATACTCATGAAGGCACCAGCGAGAGAAAAATACATCTATTTTAGAGGAAAAATGGGTGTAATGGATAACATATTCGTCACTAAGAGGGAGTGTTAATTTTTAGATATTATGGTAACACCAGACAAGTGTTCTACTCTTAGATGGTGATAAGAGTCTAATGACAAAAAATCTCCAATACCTAGAAATGGATTCACGAGATATGGCTCCAAAACACCTTAATTAAATTAATTAGCCTATAATCAAATTACTTCCTAAGTTTAACTTGTTAAAAATAGCAACAAGAAATGTTAAAAATAGAATCCAAAAATTCCAATTTAATTTGTCCTTGAATTAAATTGTGAATTAAAATTGTAATTATTTTCGCATAGCAACTTGTAATAATTAACTAAGTTAAGTTGACGTATTTAACTTAGGAATTTCTAGTTGGAAGTCTATTTGGAGTCATGTAAGCATGATCCCTAAATTTTAGGGGTCCAGATTGAGCTTATATTAGTTGTAATTAGATAACTCAGGTTACTGAGTTAATGTTAGTTAAATTAGTTCTAACTATTTGTCAAACTAATAGAGGATTAGCAGTTAGTTGGTGTACTGGTGCATCCCCAAGCGTCACTCCAGTTAACTAAAGATTCACTCATGTGAAACTCATGCATGTCAGTTCAGACAAAGACCCAGTTGAGATTAGAGTGCAGGGCCAGTGTACCGTCAGTGGTATTATTTACTAGAGTGTAAATACCATGCATGCATCAAAGATTGATCCTATGTTTTGATTGCACAATTTTGGAAGCATGAATTCCCTTTAAATACAGGTGATTCATCCTAGGAATTATGCAAAAGAATTAGAAGCTTGGAGGCTTGGAAATTTCACTAACTATTGGCCAAAGGAAGTAATCATGCGGAGGATAGGAAATACTCATGTAGGTTAAGCTCAAGGTTGAGTAGAACATATTGTACTCATTGAAATTCTTTGACCAAGGATGCAAGATATTAGGGGCTTGCAGAGCTAGTGAATAGGCTAAGGATTTGGCTTGAGATGGCTTGTGAGCTAAAAGAGTTGAGCATACTTGTGCAGAATTGTTCTAGTGAGAACAAGATTTGTATCTTCACTCATATTTATGATATATGCAATACATATAGCAGGGTTTTGAGCAGTGGCTTTCCCAAGATACATCTTTTGTGATGTGCCACTAATTTATCCTCTTCTTTTTCATATTATTTACATCGATCTATTGGCTTCCACTGGTTGAAAGTAGAAGTAGATTATTTTCCCATGCTTTAGTACATTGCATGAGCCTATGGATCTACATTATTTTCTACATGGTATCAGAGATGAAGATAATATAGAAGAGAATAATTTGAATTTGTCCTTGTAGTTTGATGGAGCTCTAGTTTAGGGAGGATCTAGAAGACCCTATGCGTAGATTTCTTAATGGAGCTAGAAGGTTGCTAGTGGGTAGATTGAGGGGAAAGAATGTTTTTGGCATAGTGTTTGCAGAGCAGATTTGAATTTTTTTTGTTGAATTTAAAAAAAATAAATAGGAGATCTATATTATTTACGAAAAAATACCCAAATTTAAAACAAAAAATTGTCTAAATCGAAGTTCGGATGAGGGAGACCAAGTGGAGGCATCCACTCATACATAGACCTTTAGTAGGGGAAATTTTGAGCCATGTGGGTAGAGGGATCACATGCAACCATACCTCCAAGTGTTATGTGGGGAATGTGAACATGGTAGTCCCAAGAGGGCTGAAATTGGGTAGGTTCCATTGAGAGGTTTTATCTCATGGATCATACCTTGCTACGGGAGCCTAAAGTAAATAGTAGCAGGAGGAATCAATGGCGATTGATGTAGTTAGAGATTAGAGTGAGAGAGGCTAGAGCAGTCAGATATTGAAGATCACAAAGAAGGGTTGAAAACAATGTAGAAAGGTAGAGTCAACAGAAGCGCCGATTGTTCAATTGATAGAGGCAGTAACAGTCAGAGACATTGATGACAAATGCATCATACTAATTTAGGTTGGATGTATTTTTTTATTTTTTATTTTGGAGTTATTGTAGCAACAACTGTAAAGAGAAGTGTTGCATGAAAAACATTCCAAAGGTTTAGGATTAGGATCGAGCTGAATTCCTTTCTTGTTGAGAGGGAGTGTTGAAAATAGCAGCAATAAATGTTAAAAATAGAATCCAGAAATTCCAATTTACCTTTTCCTTGAATTAAATTGTGAATTAAAATTTTAATTCTTTTCTCATAGCAACTTGTAATAGTTAACTAAGTTAGGTTTACTTGGTTAACTTAGGAATTTCAAGTTTGAATTCTACCTAGAGTCGTGTAAGTGTCATCCCTACGTTTTTGGGGTCCAGATTGAGATTATATGAGTTGTAATTAGATAACTCAGGTTACTGAGTTATTGTGAGTTAAATTAGTTCTAGCTATTTGTGGAACTAATACAGGATTCACAGTCAGTTGGTGCACTGGTGCATCCGCAAGTGTTACTCCGGTTAACTAAAGAGTCCCTCATGAGAAACTCATGCATGTAAATTTGGAGAAAGACCCAGATGAGACTAGAGTGCAAGGACAATATACTATCAATGGTATTATTTACTAGAGTGTAAATATCATGCATGCATCAGAGATTGATCCTATGTTTGGATTGTGCAGTTTTGGAAGCATGAATTCCCTTTAAATACGAGCTATTCATCCTAGGAATTACACAAAATAATTAGAAGCTTGGAGGCTTAGAAATTTATCTATGTATTGGCCAAAAGGAAGTCATCAAGCAAAGGATAGGAAATACTTATGCAGGTTAAGCTCATCATTGAGCAAAGCATGTTGTATTCATCCAAATTCTTTGACAAAGGACACAAGAGATTAGGTTTTTGGAGAGCTGCTGAATAGGCTAAGTATTTTGCTTGAGCTAGCTTGTGAGCTGAGAGAGTTGAGCATATTTGTACAAAATTATTCTAGTGATAAAAATCTTTGTATCTTCACTCATATTTCTGATATATGCAATACAACTAGCGGGGTTTTGAGAAATGGCTTTCCCCATATACATCTTGTGTTATGTGCCATTGATTTATCTTCTTCTTGTTCATACTACTTACACGAATCTATTGGCTTCTGTTGGTTGAAAGTAGAAGTAGATTCTTTTCTTGTGCTTTAGTACATTGCATGAGCTTGTGAATCTACATGATTTTCTACATAGCTTAGGGAAGTTGGTTAATTAAAGTTGATTAATTAAGGATGTTCAATATTTCACTAGGGACTTCTATTGATGAAGTCTAATTGGTCTTAGCCATCGATGGATATTTAATATTAACCATTGAAGTCTCAATGAGAGATTATAAGAACAACTAAAAGGGATGGAGAGAGACATAACTATGAGAGCATTCATTATCTTAGTAGATTGATCTAGCAAGTCCACAACCTCAGTGAGGGCACAGTTAGAGATGGAGGGAAAGCATTAGAGGGATGGAGCAATAGAGAATTTAGGATGGGATTCTAGAGCATTTTCTAGTGTTCCTTTAGTGTCAAATTAGAAAGAGGTAGGTAGTCAAATTATCTACAAGGAGGGCCATAGAGGCTGGTGGGTATAGCCCAACACCATTGAGTGATTTTCCAGAAGAGAGGATTAATTTTCCGGAGGCCATATCAGCCTCTAGGAGGCAGAGCAAGTCACTTCCAAAAATATAGGGAGGTAAGATAGCTCTGTTGGAGCCAATTTCTAGGTAGTGTGAGTTACATTGGGCTAGCAGTGTGAATTTAAGGCTGCATCGCAAGTAGCCAGTGTGGGGTTTGAGTAGGATATAGGAGGCTAATATGCTTACTAGAAGAGATGTGGGATCTCCACAATATTCTGGCTAGATATTTGGTGATGGATTTCTAGTTTAGAATCTAGATTATTGTATTACCAAAATTTGTTGCAAAAATAATAAAATAAAACCTCATTTTTGCACTTGTTTTCTCTTTGGGGTTTTTCCAGGGAATTTTCAGTCAAAAATAATTGTGTCAATTTTGATGTGTGTGCATCTATTTCTAAGTTCCTCTGCAACGAATTATTTTGTGAAAAATGCATCAATGAATCATTTGGTATTTTCCATAAACAAATAAACAACTATATGATTAGGAGAATAACTTCCACTTAGCGCATTTAAGGAAATTTTTGTTATATGGAACACATTGCAACTAGTAATTGAACACATTGCAAAATACCTGGATTGATTTTTGGCACGCGCAAATATTTTATATAGGTTGGGTTTTATATGATCTTATGTTTGTTCAGCAACAATTTTGGACCATGCTATGATCATTCTTCAATGGAATGGAGACTAGATTTGGAATGAATTACCTTTAAAGTTTAATAAATATTTATTAGGAGAACAATATTTTTGTAGAATAATCCATGAAACATGGTCCCTATTCATAGTTTCAAATGAACTATCATGGATGGAGGTTGTTTCCTTGAATATGTGCAATCTGAAGAGGGTGGTTAAACATTTGGAATGTGATAATTTGGTTACTCACTAGAATGACCTAAAGGCGACTAAGTCTGACATGGCCCATTTAAATTATGCAAAGGACATCAACTTTCTATCACGGTCACAAATTGATGTGATTCAGGAGCTTGAGGATTGTGGGAGACATATTCTTTGGTTGCAAGAAGAGACTTGGAGACTTAAAAACCATGTGATATATATTGAGGCGGGTGAAAAAAAATTATATTTTATCAGTAATAGTCGATGATGCGTAGGGACAAGAACACAATCTAGGATATCATCTTTGAATCAGGTGAAAAATTCATGAGTGCTGACAAAATTCACCAGGAGGCTATGAAATATTTTGGGATTTTATTTCAAGAAAGGGATAATGTTGACATACATAATAAAATGAGGTTTATTAATTCCTTTCCTCAGATGTTCTTGTCAAAGGAGGTTATGGAGCTTGAAAAACCTATTATGTTGGAGGAGTTGTCGTCTATCCTTAAATCTTTTGCCAATGATAGATGTCCAAAATTGGGTGGACAGAAAATTGATATTTTCATACACTTCTTGGATATTATGGGTGAGGATATACTACATCTGGTGGAAGAATCCCATTTTCAAGAAAATATCAGAGGAGATATAAATTCCATGTTCATTTCACTCATGCCTAAGTCTTATTGTCTAGTTTATTTTAAGGATTACATGACTATATCCTTCTGCAACATCACATACAAAATTATCTCTAAAATTATTTCTCATCATATGATAGAGAAGCTATCGTATTACATATTAGTAAAACAATTTGGTTTTTTAAGGAAGTAAAAAATTCAAGATGTTGGTTCCATTGCATAAGAGTGAATTAATTTCATTAAGACCCAAAAAAAGGAGGCAAATGTTCTTAAGCTAGATTTGTATAAGGGACATGATAGTGTGGATTGGTGTTTCCAAAGGATGATCTTGCATGTTGGGCATGGAATTCCCCCACATCATGCTTTGGGGATCAAAGCCTAAGTTTTAAGTATTATTGGTGTAAAGACTCTGTGAATTGCAGGCATGAAGTGCAACTTGTATGTTAGAGTCATAGGGTTGTCTGCCCTAAGTTTTTAATGTAGTTTCAGCCTACCCATGGTCCATAGACCATGGGATTGTATAAATAGAGTGAGGCTCTAAATTGTAAAGATAGCGAAGGATAGATAGAGGAACGAATGGGGTCTAGAAGATAGCGAGCATAGAGCAAAGGTCTAAGTGCTTTGGGCCATAGTAGTAGGAAGAGGGTCTACAGCTAAGTGCGTAGAGGCATAGTAGAGACTACAGCTGAGTTCGCAGACCCCTGTAACTGAGTACGCAGGGCGGAGTTGAGTCTATAACCAAGGAAGAGGAATAATAAAGAGAAGTTTGATTCTAAATCTTGTTTGAGTTATTATATGGTTGATATCTTTTGTAATTATACTATTTTATTTATCATGCGCACTGATATGAATGGTGAATACTGTTAAGTATAACTAAACACATGAAAATAAGCTAAGTAATCAACTAATATCAGGTTAATAATAAGTGATTGGGTCCAAACATGGATCGAGCTATGAGTAGAGCTACGCAAAGACAACATCATTGGCTGCGCAATACTGAAAGGTGCGCATAGCAACGTGTGTGCAGGGTCAAACTACAAACCACAAAAAATGATTAGACATCTCTAGGGTGCAGAATCTTGGTTCTAACACCCTCCCATACTACTTTAGGTGAGATCTCAGTCTGTGCTCTACGGAGTGTTGATGAAAGGGCCAGTAGTACCAGGGTTTGTTTGGCTAAATTGCCTCTAAACATGGGTCAGGCCCCGACAAGCCAACAAATGGTTCCGTTGTTGGGACCGAGATCTGCATAAGGGATGTTTGATGTCGTGTCACTGGAATCCAACCAAGAAAGAAATTGAAGGGTGGTTGGACAAGAAGATTCACAAGTTCGTGGCGCAGGAAAAAAGGAATCCCTGAGTATCTAAGGAACAGTCGCTGGAGCGCTACTTATATACAAAAATCAATGAAATTTTCTTTACGTCCTTTCCCTCTGAGCTGTATGAGTGGATCATGAAACTAGCAGATAGCCAGGGAAGGTGTAGGCTCGACAAACTAATTGTATGAACTCCAGAACTAGTGCGCGGACTAGAAGCGTCAGGAGATAAGATCGCACAAGCTATGGACCATTGGCTTGATAGGATTATAGAAGGATTTATCACTGAGCTCGCGGTAGATATGACTTTCAGCTATAGTGAGGTAGAATGATGCCTCCTCAAAGGGTCGCGAGGTAAGTATATTAAATCATTGAATACCTTGATTAAGATGCTATTGTGTGAACAATGGGCTATGCAAATAAATTAATGTTTGGGACTATGTGAAGTGGGAAGATCTACAGAAACAAAAGTAGTGAAGGGTTAGAAACTAGTCCCTTAATTTCACCCTTCCAGGAAGGCGAGGAAGAGCTCATGAATGTTTCTACAGGAAGCGTGGTCAGTCTGATAAGGCAACTAATTCTGTGCTTACCACCTCCACCTACACCACCACCCGTCTCACCCTTTTCACCTTCATCTCCACCCACCCACCTATGCCACTACCATAGTTCAGTATGGCGAGTGCGATCAAACTACTGGTATTCAGAGGAGTAGGGAACGAAGATCCGGGCCAATTCTGGTTCATGGAAGGGCGGTATGGAAGCACAGGGAGTCATGGATGACAATATAAAGAAGGCTATGTTGGTAAACATGTTGTA
This sequence comes from Pinus taeda, assembly GCA_000404065.3. Taxonomy (NCBI): domain Eukaryota; kingdom Viridiplantae; phylum Streptophyta; class Pinopsida; order Pinales; family Pinaceae; genus Pinus; species Pinus taeda. Next base: position 50,920 of record APFE030772101.1, read on the forward strand.
GGATCATACATTAGCATGTACATTAAGAATTTTAATGACCATCCCAATGCAGGAATTGTAGAAATCCAGGCCACGTTGAACAGGGAATTTAGTAGGCCAAAGTCGGAGACATAGTCAATTGTTAGGTTTAAGGAAATCGCGATGGTCTTAGGTGAGACCCCGTGGGATCTGGACCAAAGGTTGAAGAGTACGATTCACGAAGCCAACATGACTTTGATGAATGGACAACACTGCACTTGGTTTGTAGCATCATTAACACCGCATTTAAGGATGGTGTTGTCACAACAAAAGATTTCCACCTAGGCTGAAGCCTTGGAGATGGAAATGAGATTGCATGAGACCCCTATACAAGATCATGGTCTGGGAGTCCAAAAAATCCATGTGCAACTACAAATCTGTGTCTAGAAATGCAAAGTTTGAAACAAGATAGGACAGGTCAGCCAGAGGCATGCGAGGAGGTGTGGTGCATAAAATGCAAAGGCCAGGGGAATGAAAAGGACCACTGTCCAGTATTCACGAATTACTTGAGGCACAAGTAGGACTGTTGGGTCCCTATAATACTAGTGATTACCCCATTACTATTGTATTTATACCCCTTATTTATATTGTTGTGCCCCTATTACCCACATATTGTTATTTCTGTGCCCCATAGAATCCCTCTATTATTATTTTTGTGGCTTATATTATTATTGTTAGGTCGGCGGGGTTATATTGTGACTCCTTAGACTCCTATATATAGAAAGGAGGTTTTGTCATTTGAATCATCCAAGAATTGTTCATTTATGTAATGTAAAGGAGTTGCCCCCTCGAAGAGGCTGAATTCTAAGGCATTGATCTATCTTTTCTATCTTTTCTTGAGC
>APFE030772115.1:0-31116 GCA_000404065.3 Pinus taeda
TAGTTCCTGAAGAGGCATGGAGTGGAAGAAAGCATAGTGTCACTCACATGAGAGTCTTTGGATGTGTGGCATATGCACATGTACCAGACGAGTTGAGGAAGAAATTGGACAATAAGGGGGAGAAATTTATATTTGTTGGATACAATGATGAATCCAAGGCATACAAACTCTACAATCCATTAACCAAGAAGGCCATAATCAACAAATATGTGTAGTTCATAGAAGAGGAAGCATGGGATGAAAGTGTAGAGAAGACAATCAATGTGAAAGCATGGATACCACATGAGGACAAAGAGGAATTGACAGCAACAAGTAATTCCTCAACAATGACTCCCTCTACTCCTATTCAAGTGCAACAAAGTAGGCAGCAAGGAACACCATCAACAAATAATAGGACAACGTCGCGCAGTAAAGCAAGTGCTTCTCCAAGCATGCCACAAAGCGCAACACCAAGTGACATGTAAAACCCATCTTCAGCAAGCAAAAGAAGACCAATATTTAGAAATTTAAATGAAATTTATGAGCAAGATGAGGTTGATAGCAGCACTAGTATGAATTCATTAGTTTCTTTGTTTTGTCATGTAGATGACCCAGTCCACTTTGAAGATGAAGTCAAAGAAGAAAAATGGTTTGCAGCAATGGAAGAAGAAATAAGAGCAATAGAAAATAATGACACATGGGAGTTAGTGAACCTTCCACAAGGAAAAGAAGTCATTGGAGTGAAGTGGGTCTACAAGACCAAAAGCAACATGGAGGGAAAGATTTAAAGGCACAAAGCAAGGCTAGTCCTCAAAGGATACAAGCAGCAGCATGGAAGAGATTATTAAGAGATGTTTGCGCCAGTCATGAGGATGGAGACAGTGCGTATAGTTGTGGCGATTACCATACAACATAAATGGAAAGTGTATCAAATGGACGTAAATTCAACGTTCTTGAATGGAGTGCTGAAAGAGGAAGTGTATGTTGTGCAACCGCCTGGTTATGAGGTAGAAGTCCAAGAAAATAAAGTGTATCGGTTGAGGAAAGCTCTTTATGGGCGGAAGAAAGCACCACGTGCATGGTACAACGGGATAGATGCCTACTTGTTGGACAATGGTTTCAACAAATGTGATGGTGAGCCTACTCTCTACATCAAAGAGAGCGATGTGAAGCAAACAGAAAATGGCATTTTTATTTCTCAAGCAAAGTATGTAGCAGACATTTTGGAGAGGTTTAATATGTAGAATAGCAAGCCCACACCAAATCCAACTCTCATGGGGTTGAATTTGAGCAAATAATATTGCAGTAGTAATGTCAATCCGACATTATACAAAAGTATGATAGGTAGCTTGATGTATTTAACCACTACTAGGCGAATATAATGTATGCAGTGAGTTTGGTGTTGAGGTTTATGGAGACACCCAAACACATTGGAAAATAGTGAAAATGATTCTAAGGCATGTCAATGGGACAAAATAGTATGGTGTTTTGTAAATCACAACAGATGATTTCAGGCCGGTTGGTTACACTGACAGTGATTGGGCAGGAAGTGAAGATGACAAAAAGAACACTTCAGGATATGTTTTTCATTCGGGTTCTGGAGCCATTTCATGGGCCTCCAATAAGCAGCCAATAGTGTCACTGTCAACAGTAGAAGCTGAATATGTCACCGAAACAACAACAGTGAGTCAGACAGTTTGGATGAGAAGGGTGTTGAGGGATCTTCGCCATGACCAAAAGGGAACGACAACTATTTTCTGCGACAACACATCAACAATTGCATTGCCAAAGAATTCTATGTTTCACAAGAGGACCAAGCATATTGATGCCAAATATCATTTTATCAAAGATTTGATTAACAATGATGAAATTGTGTTGCAACACTGTAGGTCAGAGGAACAATATGCTGATATTTTCACAAAGCCACTAGCACGTAAAAGTTTTGTTTATTTCAGAGATTGTTTGGGAATTGTCAATGGTGGAAACTGTGACTAAGGGGGAGTGTTGGAAATATTAATCCCAACCACCACCTTAAACAAATTGACAAACACCATGCTTGCCCGGTCACCTACTGCATGGTTGCGATTTTGTTTGTAGGCGAAAGGACTGAAGTCAGAGCAGAAGTACAACCCTGAACATTCCACAACACAACAGAGGAGTTAAGGCATTTAATGAAGTTTAGTAAATAAGTATGGGCAAGAATTCACTACTCAATTGTTGCCCACACTCCACAACTCCTGCAAGTTCAGAAAACCAATTACTATGTAAAATCACCCATGTTGCATATTAATTATTTTCTCTGTCATGTATTAATGTCAAATTTGTATGTTGAGATAAATATGGATGAAAATATCATTTGTAATGTTGGGCATGTTGGGAAAGTTAGAGAGGGAGATTCTATGAGGTAGTGAGGATAAAATCGTGGATGAAATATTGGTGGGCGCGTGAAAACCAGTTTTATGGAGTTTTACAGAATTTTACTATGCAACCCCAGTGACGCGTAAATCACAATAAGTTTGTTGTGTTTTTCACTTGGAGCTGTAGCCTCCATTTATCACGTGAATGTATTTCCTTATGTTTTGACATATAATATAAAGTGTGGCTAGTTGCGTTATGGTATTAATTTTACACAAGTAAATTTACTACAACCCTCTTTTGTTTTACTCTGTTTTGCTTTTTGTTTTAATTAAGTTCCCGTGTGATTGCGATATCCTGGCCGCAACCTATTTTTGAGCCAGTTGACTTTGCCACAATTGATTTCTGAGCTCCTTTGCCCTCGTAAATTTTTTCTAACATTTTACAGCGTGGAGCCTTGGGAGCTTTGCAGGATGGGGAAAGATGGAAGGTATGTTGAAGCCTTGCGCAAGCATGAAGAGAAAAAATGAAACGATTCATAGACTATTCAGAAGTGGAGAGAAGCTCTCTCCATTGTTGCAAACATTACTGGTTTCGAGTTAAAGCAGTTTAATGGGTAAGAATCTCAAACTGACCTCCCTCCCTCTTTCGTTCTTCTCTGATCTAGGTTTTAATTTGTTGGATTGGTAGGCATGCGACATTTTGTATCAGTTCCTTTTACCAGTGGTTTTATTCTATGATATTCAAGGACGAGGGAGAACTGTTGGAAGCGATCATGTTGCACGTGTTGAATAATGTTGACAAAACACCATTGAAATTTGTGGCCGAACATCCAACAGGTTTGGAGGAAAAGATAAAGGAATTTGAAACCAAAGTTCTGCAGCAGCAGAAGGGAAACATTGTGGGGATTGTGGGTCAAGGCGGTATGGGAAAGACAACACTGGCCAAACAATACTTCAGCTAGAGGAGATGGCATTACAGTCGATCGTGCTTTTTATACGATGTCAGAGAAAACACAGCCAATGGCTCTCTATATTCTTTGCAGAGGAAACTACTGAAGGACTTGACTAGATTGGACATGCCAATATACAACATTGATGAAGGTATAGAGAAGCTTTTAAAGCATCTATCCCCCTCTTATAACTTTCTTATAATTTTAGATGATGTAGATGATGCTTGATAGCTGCAACTATTTTTCCCAATTAAAGATATTCTTAGCTCCAATAGCTTGATTTTGATCACCTCTCATGACAAGAAAGTTTTCAAAATAACAAAAATCACAGAGACATTAGTCTACGAGCTAAAGGGGCTGGAATTACTACACTCCAAAAATCTCTTCTACTCTCATGCCTTCAATCAGCCAAATCCTCTACCAGAAGTTGCAGATTTGGTAGATGGTTTTTTGATAGCTTGTGATGGATTACCACTATCATTGAAGGTGTTCAATGCACTTCTCTTTGGTGAAGATGACAAATGTTACTGGCAAGACACATTAAATCTACTAAACCACATATTACCTACTACTGAGATATATGAGCGACTTAAAATCAATTATGACTCTCTCAGTTCAAAGGATCAAGAAATATTCTTATATATTGCTTGCTTCTTCACTGGAAAAGACATAGATACTGTAATAAAAATATGTGGTTCAGTTGGGCAGCTTCTAAATCTAAAGAATAAGTGTCTCTTGGAACTTGATGGTGAAAATAAGGTAAAAATACATGATCAAATCAGAGATATGAGAAGACATATTGCGGAGGAAGTGACTACTCGACGTTTTTGGCATCAGACGCCCAACAACATCGATGATTTATTGGAGTGATCCTCATGTGTAAGTGTTGCAATTATTCAAACTTTTGAAGATTAATACCTAAGTTTCTAATTTGTTTGTTGAGAAAGAAAGAAAAACCTTTGTATAATTTTCATGAATGAACAGGGAAACATCGAAGTTCGTGGAATTATGATGGATGGTCCCCTCAATTTCAATGAAGACAATACTCACTTGCTGATGAGTGAGTTTTCATGGTACAGAAGATGGTGTCTTGAGTTGTTTAGGAACTAGCTGAGGTGTCTTTTAGATAATTTTTGTTTTTGTGGCATTTTGAATTTGCAACTTTTCTCGGCTGAAGGTGATTATTTGGAATGGATACTAAGGAGGGCCCGAGTACCACAACTCAAGTGGATCCGCTGGTATAAGTGTACACACTCTTCCCGACCTTTCTGGATACCCATGGAGAATTTAAAAGTTTTGGAAATGGAAGGAAATAAATTAAGATTATTGTGGGAACGTGAATCTCAGGTATGTTTATTTTGTTTTCCTTCAGTGTTCAACTTCATTTTCTAAGTGAAAATCATCATAGGTGTTTTTTTGATAGTTGAAACACAAACACTGCAGGTGCATAGCCAGTTACGAAAGTTGCACATCTGCGCTCCCCTTTGTCACTTTCCCAAATCCATAATGCAGCTGAAGAACTTGGTAGAGATTGACATATGGCATGCATCATTGAAAACTTTTCAGGAAGAACTATGTGATGTACATTCCTTGGAACACTTAGTGTTAAGAAACTGTACAGAAATGATCTCGCTTCCTGATTCACTGGAAAATCTAGCAAACCTCTAGGGAATAGATTTGACAAATTCTTCCAATTTGCAGATGCTTCCAAGTTCTTTTGGGAACCTTGCTAGATTGCAATCCCTATTTCTGAGAGGTTTCTCAAATTTGACCATCTTCAACGAAGCATTTGGAAATATTAGTACCCTGAAAAATTTAGATCTTAAAGATTGTACCAATGTGAGGGAATTGCCTCCCCAAGTGACACATCAACGGTTCTTGGTACAATTGGATGTGTCTGGAATGATGTTAAGAGGATTGCCAGCAAATGGTATTGGAGAACTCTCCAAGATGGAATATATGGAATTAGGAGGGGATCGCTTGTTGGAAATGCTGCCACCTTTGCTTGTTTAACTCAGGAGCTTGAAGACTTTCTGGCTTTCAGATTGCCCGGAACTGAAATGCTTGCCTGAATGCTTTGCATTGTTGACTCGGTTGGAATATTTGAGCATACAGAATTTCCCAGGGTTGAAATGCTTACCCGATTCCTTTGGATTGTTAACTCAATTGGTAGATTTTAAGATAGAGGATTGCCCAGGGTTGAAATGCTTGCCTGATTCCTTTGGACTGTTGACTCGCTTGAAAAACTTAAACATAATCAAATGTGGGAGAGAATACTTACCTCAAAAGATGAACATTCTCGTAATTTTAGAGGTAATCGGGTGTCCACTAAGCAAGCTCCATTTAGAAGGGTTGAAGGAGAAACAGAAATATAGTTGAATACATTAGACAAATGCGTGTTTCATGGAGGTATTTGTCCAAACCTTCAAGGTGTGTGCCCTAACCTTCAATACCTTTTGTTATATAATTGTAAGGAATTGAGGAAAATTGGAAGGCTCTGTGGTCTGCCAAAACTTAAAACTCTCCGCTTTAGTGGGTGTGAAAACATAGAGGAGATCTCAGGTGCTCAAGCCTTAGTATCATTGGAATAATTGTCTGTTAAAGAATGTGGAAAGATCGAGACAATAGAAGGGTTGGGACAGCTTGCAAAGCTTAAATCCGTAATCCTTTTTTATTTCTGTGAGATAGAGGAGCTGCCAGGTCTAGAACATAGAAGGTGGAACTTTAGTCTGCTTAACTATCCTAAACTGAAATTCCCTTTGCACAGACAATTATCTCAGTCATCTGATGTTTTAGATGTTCAGATTACAGGTAAGTCAGATACCAATAGGATTTGAGAAGGATAATATTTGTCTATTGAGAAGTGTGTAAATTGAAGGATCACTTATATGAGTGGTCAATTTATAGGAAGATGAAGGAGGTTTTGTCATAAATGGTGGTATTGAATGGCCTTCCATACTTAGAATTAGTTCCATGGAGGAAGGGATGAGATGATAGGATGCACCTTAACTCATTCCTCATCCATTTTTGAGCTCATAGGAGTTGATAAGTGAGGGAACCTTCTAGATGACTCCAAAAGATAAGAATGTTCCCCAAACCCTATGTGAATTTCACTCAATGTCACCCAGCACAGGTGGAAGGAAGCCTAAGTGCTCTGCAGAGCACCCTAGCATGGAATCAACTGCTCTGCAACGCACCCTTACAAGGGCTTACATGCGTTGGCCCCTCTAGAGGCTATCTATGGATGTCTTCAAGTCATGAAACTGTCTGGGAAGGAGGCATTCAAAGGGGTGACTTGTTTAGGGCATGAAGCAACTGAAATTAGGGTTTGATGAGCCCTAAAACATTGATCTAGATGATGGGATTGATGTTCCCAAATGGATCTGAAACAGTTGCCCCCCTAAAGCATGAAGTCTGAAAAATGCCAATGTCGAATGAAATGCTTTACGATGTGATGAGGAGGTATTGAAGTGGAAGGTGACCTGCATCAATTACAACACATATATCATGATATTTTGATTTTTGCATGAACCGCTGAGGGAAGGCATACCCATGCTCAGCTCATAAAATTTTATTACATGTACATAAACTGTCATCTACAGATATAGACCCATGAATGGAATGACCATCAATGTAAAGCCATTGTACATATGATTTAGTACTCCTAAAATCACAACCCAAATGGATGAAACTAGATCTGGGGTCTTCTATCTCGTTCAATCATTCACTTAAGTACGAGTCTAACCATGTGAATATATGATCTGAAGTCAAACATGGGAAGACACCGTTTAATTACCAGCCAATGATGTAAGCAGTTAACAGACGCAAGAGAAACATTCGATAATGATAATGATCCTCAAGGTACTATAATACATTCTGCATGGTGTGAATGGATGATTTGATATCGAACACCATACAAAGTCTTTCGATCAAAGGTTATTGATGTCAACGTATCGCCGGAAGCGAGGAACCTTCCATTGATGTATGCAAGCCTCAAGGTACTAAAAGGGTGTTTCTAAGTCAACTTCTTGGATAATGTGCTGATGTCAACAAGAAGCGACTCGTCACAAGAGGGCCTTGATGTAGCCCACATTAATGACATGAAATGAGTGTAGTGATTTTGGAGATGGAATTTGACTGACGATACAAAGTTCCGGAATGGCGGTCATGAAAATGAAGGTTTATGCTATTGCAAAGGATGAATTTTGTTTGAATGACTTCTCTTGAACATAGCGGTGACACTAAAATGAAATGGTAGCATTGACCCAAAACAAAGTGATGGATGGTATGATAGACCAACGATGTGATAACCATCAAGCTAATAACCCAATGCAAATAGTCACGGTGACAGAGTGAAAGTGTCATGTTCAAGAGCGACCTGCTACCATAAAGTGGTTTTCCCCTAAATTCCCATTTTCCCCAGTCATTGTTGACCAATACCTCTTTATTTTTATCAAGCTTGAAGAGGATAACATATGCTTGTATAATTTCACCCTTCAAGCAAATTCATCTCTATTTAATGTTTTAATGAGTCTAGCGAAGGTGAAACTCAATCTTTTCTAAATGGACAAGTTTGTCGCTATTTAATATTTTAACGAGTTTAAAGACAAAGATAACTTGGTCCTTTTCATGTTTAGAGAGTTTGAAAAGGGACAAAAAGAAAAATCCACAAGTTATTTTTGGTAAATTAATCTCTCAAGCCCAAAAAAGCGTAAAATAATACAAGAGAAATTTCATTTCCAATTCGTTAACAAGCTGGAAAGGACAAGCACTTGGCAATCTTTTAATGTTTGGAGAGTATGAAAAGAGCTTAAAGAGGACTCCACTTTGAGGAACAAGTGGTGTCTAAGGTAGAAACTGGTTTCGGTGATGTTGGAACTTCAAAACATGATGCTTTATGTGAAGAGGCTGGGTAATAAGACCACTCATTGCAACTGTTCCTCAAAAAAGGTAAAATAACCAAGTGAAAGCGTATGATCGGCCAAGCAGATAGTGACGATGGAGGGAGAAAAACCAAGGCTCATCTACATAAGAGGCTGATAGAATGGCAATCACGAGGGTTAAAATAGAAATGGGTTCATTTTTAGACAAGCTTGAACCATAGGGAACTATGCTTGGATCCAGTTTCATGTTTACACAAGCTTGAAACAAAAAACTATGCTTGGATTCAATTTCATTTTTAGACAAGCTTGAAACGAGAAACTATGCTTGGATTCAGTTTCATTTTTACACAAGCTTGAAATGAAGAACTATGCTTGATATTGGGCTTGAGATTGGTTTACATTCCCCCATCATGATGAAAGGGAGAGTCTCTGTAACCAGATGGAAGTCGTTGCGGTGAAGCAAGACGATTATCCTACACCTTTTTGGCTTCGTCCATATAGGGACAAAGGTGAACGGGGTGATTCCCTTCACATAACCTACAGGGGAACTTAACTTTACCACTAAGTGCATGACCCAAGCTTCATTACATTCACCTATTTAGACTACTCATGGATATCAGGTCGATGGAATGAAGGTTCTTTTACGAGATCAAGTGAAAGACTCGACTAGGATTTTACGAGATCTAATCAAAGACTCGACTTGGAACTTTGCTCCAGGGGACCTTGTTTAATTTTTTTAATGAGCTTGACACAAGACAAGGAACTATTCTTATACTCCTTGTTTCATTTTTTAACGAGCTTGACACAAGACAAGGAACTATTCTCGTGGGAGATGTTTCACTTTTTTAATGAGGTTGACATAATAAAAGAACTATCCTCATGGACCTGTTTCATTTTTTAATGAGGTTGACACAGTAAAAGAACTATCCTGAAGGACCTCTTTCATTTTTTAATGAAGTTGACACAGTAAAAGAACTATCTTCAGATCCTTGGTTTCATTTTTTAACGAGGTTGACACAAGACAAGGAGCTATCCTCATTGGCCTGTTTCATTTTTGAACGAGGTTGACTCAGTAAAAGAACTATCCTCATATGACCTGTTTCTTTTTTTTTAATGAGGTTGACACAGTAAAAGAACTATCCTCATATGACCTTTGTTTTTCATGATCCATGATAGGAGGTCATGACTTCCAAGAGGTTCTCATCTGATGGGAGAATAATTCTTTGGAAAGAGAGATATGGTTCCAATGCCCCCAGTACATAATGTACAACATCATGGAATTGATCGTCCATTGATGTAGGCATGGAATGGGTTGCCACATAATTAACCCGTGGCGGGGATGATACCATTGGTACAAAAGGACCATGTAGGGAAGATGGTTGACTGGAAGCCATATTTGGACCGAGAAATGAAAGTTTGTCAATGGTGGAAATTTTGCCTTCATGTGGGAAACAAATCGCTCGAAAGAGTGTTGAAACAATAGCTCCCATGTCATAAACATAGTTGCGCCCAAGAAGTAAATTGTAATATAAAGGGCTTGGGACTACTATCACGTTTAGATAAACAATTTATCCTCCCAAATTAATAGGTAGTTGAGGAAGGATCCCTAATGGTTGACTGGTTCCTCTGTTAAAAGCCAACAGATTCTGAGTAACACGCATAAGTGGCGGTGAACCGAGTGCTTACCAAGCAGTTGAGGAAAGGATACTCACAGATGCACCTTCATCTATAATAGTGCCAGATACAATCATATTACAAACCTGTACTATGATCTGGAAAGGAACATAAGAAGGAAGAATAAATCCTGCTATTCGATTCCAATCAAAGGAAGTGACTAGACTACTTGGAGGGGGTACTGAAAGAATGGGAGAGTCACCCCCTTGAGTTACGCGAATGGGAGGATTTTCCTCCTGTCTTGATGGATCAGGAGAGTTGCCTCCAAGCTCATTGAAATCTGAAGAAATGAAAAGAACCTAAGTGGTATCATATTCACTCTCTTCAGCAAATGAACGATTAACTGAAGGTGAAATCGGGTCAACTGTTTCCTCGACTTGTTGATTTCGGTCGAGTATGGACTCATAGGATTCAATTTCAGAGAGAGTGGGTTTGATCGACGATTGATTTGAGTTAGTCAATTCATCAACTAGTGAAGGATTAAGGGAGAGTCTCCCGTAACCAGATGGAAGTTGTTGCGGTGAAGCACGACCGACTCACAGTTATCCAACACTTTTTTGGCTTCATCTAGATAGGGACAAAGGTGAATGGGGTGATTCCCTTCACATAACCTACAGGGAAACTTAACTTTACCCTTCTTTCCATGAACTTTACTACCAATAGTTGATGGTGTGTCACCAGCATGATCTCCAGTAGTTGATGACACAGGATGATGTGAACGAGAAGACCATTCTTCTAAGATCTGAGGAATATCAGGACAATTTCGAATAAGCTGGTATCTCGTACAAAGTTTGCATGGACATCAAACTTTTTGAGGATTGAGGGACGATTTCTCATCAGATGTTGCATTCAAAGAAATGGTTACTTGGTTGCCCCTCTACTGAATTTTCTTCTTCTTCTTCTTCTTAGCCACCTGGTTACTAGTACCAATACTTTCACCAGGTGAAGAGGAATTAGGGAGGAAGAAACAACCGAGGAAGAAGGCAAAGGGTCAAAATTAGAATCAACTGAAGGTTGATTTTTTCTAGTTAGAGGGGTACTCGATTGCAGAGAATCATGACATTTTGAACCAAGGAGGTTGACAACAACCATACTAGCAAGTCAATAGTAAATCCCAGAAGGGACAATGTAGCCATATATGGAGCACCAATATTTCCAAAAGGAGGAAAACAACTAGGATTCCCATCAAAAGGAATTCCTTGATCGGTTAACTCCAGATTTGTCGCCATATGTTTCAACCTAAGATCAACTAAGGAGTGAGCGTGGAGGATGCTATCCACGGTTAATTAATTTTATTTTACTCAAAGTAACATAACAAACAAAATATGGATAATCTAGGCAAAAGGTTTACCAAGCAACTGTGAACTGTAGAATACCTCTTGGTGAACCACGAAGTACGGGCATGCAATCTCCCCGAATGCTGTGTTCGGTGTATCACAGTGTACAAGGTGGCTGACTCGGTTACCTAAGGATGGATATCAACCTAGATTTGTCCTCCCATATATATCCAAAGGTACATGGAGGTCCAATCGGTATAAGCGTTGTCTAATGCAAAACCGCATAGTGAGAGCATTCCCATATACTTTACATACTGTAACACCGCCCTATATACCCAAACATATGTGGAAGAGTTACGATATACTCATGTATGTGGAATGAGGTATCGCACTCGGGATGTATTGTAGACAAGTTAGCGACAGTTGCTTTGTTTTACGACGCTAAAACACGTCTCTAGCCTAGAACCACTAAATGTTCTCATTAATGACAATGTTCCATTAGGTAAATTGATGTTAATTTTAAGTTGATCTTGCTTAGGAATTTGCCTTTCAAGTTCACCATGTGATGTATTCTAAAATTCCTAGGAATGCAACTATTATGATAAGAATTCTTTCCATTCAATTTAACGATGAAAATCCTAGCTACACAGGGATAGCACAATCAGATTTCTTTCGATCAAAGAGCAAAGAGCACAATCTAATGCAATTTCCCTACACTTTCGATTTCCTTAATGTGAATATGAACAAAAGGAAATATGCACATACAATCGATCAATCTTCATAAGAATGAAGACTTTTATGACAGTTCTAATTCGAAGGAAGAGAAGACTATATGACACTTTCTTTCGAATGAAGATAAATCAACTATATTTTAACTTTGACTATAGATCGATAATGACAAAGAAAATATTAAAGAAACGTTAATCAATCAAATCAAAGTTGGGCTAGATCAGGAGATGGAAACTTGTTCTTTGAGACATAACATTCATTGATCAATCAACAAACAAACAAACAGAGAAAATTTGGCAAAAACACTTTCCAAAGATGGGAAACTGGCCCTAGGAGGATCAACACAGCCCTAAATGGGAGACAGTGTGCTTCAGAGCATTGTCCCTAAGCCAGGGGTGCTCTGCAGTGCATTGTGTCCCTCACAAGCTGCGTTGGTGATAGTAAGCCATTTCAAGAGGCAATTTGACACAGTTTTGACCAAATTTCCAATGCAAAGAGCTAAATTACAATATATGAACACAAGTAAGGTCTGCAAGGATGTCCTAGGAGGTGGATAAGCTACTAGGAAATAGGATCTGTCCCCAACAAAGTCGCCAATTTGTTTTGGAGAATTTAGTATCTACGGATAAACACTAATTCCTTAGATAAGTAGTTGTATCTAGAACAACAATTTAAAGTGTTTTAGTCTTTTCCTATAAGCAATATATAAGATGAGAGGATTAAAATACCTACTTGTAGTTCCGATTTCCTCTCGTCTCCCTTGTATCGATCCTGTCGCTTCTTCCCGTACTTAATATGCTTGAGAAGTACCTGTAAACACAACAAAAAACAAAGAATCGCAATGCACATGATCTAATGAATATAAGTGAAAGGAATCAGATACAATTCACACATATAAGCATTATGAAACAATACAAACATATGGGAGAAAGGTTCAAACACTTTATTGAATAGAAGAAGGAATTACAACCATTGGTGTTTGATTCAAAGCCACTTCTCCAGCTTGGATCCCATCCACATCACATCAAAAGTATGACAAACTTGTAGCATTACAATACCTGCTCCAAAGCTTAATCCCATAACATCATAATCTCCTTACAATTCAACATAATCCAGCTCATGATCACTTAGATGAGTGGTCAATTTATAGGAAGATGAAGGAGGTTTTGTCATAAATGGTGGCATTGAATGGCCTTCCATACTTATAATTAGTTCCATGGAGGAAGGGATGAGAGGATAGGATGCACCTTAACTCCTCATCCATTTTCGAGCTTAGAGGAGTTGATAAGTGAGGGAACCTTCTAGATGACTCCAAAATATAAGAATATTCTCCAAACCCTATGTGAATTGTGCTCAATATCGCCTAGCATAGGTGGAAGGAAACCTAAGTGCTCTGCAGAGCACCCTGGCATGGACTCGACTACTATGCAATGCACCCTTACAAGGGCTTACCTACGATGTTCCCTCTAGAGGCTATCTCTGGATGTCTTCAAGTCATGAAACTATCTGGGAAGGAGACATTCAAAGGGGTGACTTGTTTAGGGCATGAAGCAACTGAAATTAGGGTTTGATGGGCCATAAAACATTGATTTGTATGATGGGATTGATGTGCCCAAATGGATTTGTAACAGTTCTCAAATCCAACGGATATCTCGTTTGCTTGTCGGTGGAATTACAAGACAATTTTATCTCTACCATACTTGTTTAAGGCGAAGTTCATAGGAACTTCGTCCCTTACACTTGCACATGCAATTTACCAATTTACAGTAAAGAATATATAGTTAAACAATACACAGACACACAAAATCCAGACTTCGCCTAGATGTATAATAACATGCATATTTCAATTATAAACAGAACTTGATTACAGGCTAAGGCCTCACATCCCAAGTCACAAATTGCCCTGCGGCTACATTGCATACTCTATATCTATTTCACACAACATAGACTCTCTTATATAGGAAATTACAAAGGGAGGAATCGTTTAAGATCCATGAGTTTCTCCCACAATCGCTCAATCAAACGCCTAAATCTCTCTATAAGCATGCATGGCAGATAATTACATTTAATCAAGCCTTCCAGAGACTTATCAATTCCATCAATTTAGCTCTGTTTAAACAGATTTTTCCCCAATTTACAATGATTGTCCACATTTCCCCTTCATAGTTTTGAATTTAAATTTTGATTAAGCATGGTCAGATGCTCCTGCATCAAACTCTCGAGGTACAAAAATTTTATGACCTCCTGGTCATATTCCTTCTTCATCCCTTAGCAATTCTACCCACATCCTCTATGGAATTGCCTTTATGATCTTTCCGTGAGCTGCAACAAAAACTTTGCAGTAACAAGTCCTCCCTGCTAGCTGATACCTCACCAAGATTCCCTCCTCTGAGCTTAGTCTTTTGACATCTCTTTGGTTCTCTCTTCTGGAACCAATTGAGCACTCCTAGCTCTAGGCTGCTGCAATCTTCTCACCTTATTTTGCCGCTACCCGTAGGAAAATATAAAGACCACAAACTTCCAATCTACAACATAACTGTACCTCCTTCTTTTGCACGCAGAATATTCTTCTGCTCTGATACCACTTTGATGCAGCAAAGCTGCATATTTACAAAATCCGTGCTTGGACCTATGGGTTATGGGCCCACGTACACATCGGAAGCATTACAATCAGCGGAATTCACAACAAACTTGACCAATCATCGTAAACTATGTTTCGCATAGCTGACGTAGTTATTTCAACGTTTGAATTTTGTGCACCCCAAACCTCCACCGTCGATCTGTCTCGTCTAATCCAATGGTTGTCACGTCACCCGCTCGCCAACTAGCTTGGGCGATCTCCATCATCAATCAATCCCATGTGATCCAATGGCTATCGTGCAATCTCGCATGAATTCTTGTACGACCGATATCAGATCGAGAGCGCGCGAGAAAAGTAGTTTTCTCGTGCTACATGTCGCTCGCTAAGGTTAATCATGTGAAATTGTATAATACCATTTACAGCTTTTAGGACGCGCGAGATATTGCTTACCGCCTATGAAGACCACTCTTCTATTCTACTAACATGTGGTTCTAATATTCGCCATTCCTCTTCCGTCGATATTATTTGTTGATCTAGTTGATCTGATGGTTTCCGCTGCGCTATTCAATCGACTCTAGTTGCAATTGAAACTCTCCTCCGTTGATCAGTTCTCAAATCTAACAGATCTCTCGTTCGCTTGTCAGTGGAATTACAACACAAATTTATCTTTGCCATACTTGTTTAAGGCGCAGTTCATAGGAACTTCGTCCCTTACCCTCGCACACACAATTTACCAATTTACAGTAAAGAATATATAAGTAAACAATGCACAGACACACAAAATCTAGATTTCGCCTAGATGTATAATAACACACATATTTCAATTATAAACAAAGCTCGATTATAAGCTAAGGCCTCATAGCTCGAGTCACAAATTTCCTTGCGGCTACATTGCATACTCTATATCTCTTTCACACAACACAAACTCTCTTATATAGGAAATTACAAAGGGATGAATAATTTAAGATCCATGAGTTTCTCCCACAATCACTCAATCAAACCCCTAAATCTCTCTATACACATGCATGGTAAATAATTACATTTAATCAAGCCTTCCAGAGACTTATCAATTCCATCAATTTAGCTCTATTTAAACAGGATTTGCCCCGATTTACAATGATTGTCCACGTTTCCCCTTTCACAGTTTTGAATTTAAATTTTGATTAAGCATGGTTAGATGCTCTTGCATCATTTAAGATGTAAACCCCTCAAATTTTTTAAATCTCAAATTGCTTTCAAATAGTTCAAAATTGATTCAATCTTAATTTAAAAAGGGAAAACAACCTCTCAAATTGAAGTGATTTCCCAAAAAAAATGATTTGCTAGGAAAAGGAAGATAACTCCCAAAAAATAATTTGCTCAGCTAGAAACCCTAGTCATCTAATTCTTCAAGAGGAAAATCTACAAGAAAACTTTATGAGGGTTGTGTTCAATGAACAGAGGTTTGGAGGGCTTTCAAAAAGGTAATTCAATTTATCCATTAACCTCCAAAAGGACCCCTTCAAAATCACTTTGAAATATTTAAATCCACAAATCTCCTTAAAGATCTGCATAGATCACTAGAGAGAAGCTTAGATCTACAACATAAGAATTAAGTATGTACAAAAAAATGAACTTTATACACAATAAGGGTTAGTAAAAATTCACAAATTATTTACAAAATTTACAAATTAATTTACCCAAAGAGTGTGAGTACAACTCTGCTCTTGGGTATTAAAATACAAGCTTTAAATAGCGATATTTGTTTAGTAATAAGTTATAACACACTAGTAGAGAGAAATAGATGAGATAACTAATTTTTTCACAAGAAATGGCCAAGAAACCCTTCCAAAGTTTGTTAGATAAGTCTTTGATAGAAAATGAAGTAGGCTCTTCACTTCTATATCTTGGAAGTTAGCTAGTCCAACTAAAGACACCCCCTAACGCCTAAGATCTGAATAATAGAATGTTCTCTACACACTTGAGCTAAAATTGTTAGATAATAAATAATTAGATAACACAATGAAAGAAAATATCTAGAGATATCTACTAGACCGATTAATTTAAAAAATGATTCTCTAAACTCAAAGACTAATGCAAGATACCTGTCCAAATATTAAATCCACAAACTCACTAGTGAAATAGCAATAATTTAAATTTAAAACCAGTAGAGCATTAAGAAAAGAAATCATAAATAATTTACCATAGAAGATACAAGAGGAACACCAACATGAACTGACCCATAGAAACTAATTTCCGATACAATATTGTAGCAAAGCTTCAGTAGCCAAGAGTTCGATTTATGATTGTGTTGTAATGGGGAGTTTTGAGCTCATTTATAGAAAAAATGAGAGATTAGATACCTCTCCAAGTGAAAACGAATAGGCCCAACGAATTGTACAAATCTTACTTGATCCTAGAAGAAAACGACTAGTTGAAGGCTTGATCCATGCCTAATTAATCTCATCCCTTGATTGCCCACACTGATCTTGAGAATGGTGTTCAATTTCCCTTGAAGATGGTGTTCGATTGACAAAAATTTGATCTTACTCCAAAAAATAATTTTTCTAAATTTTCTCCTCAAAAATTTCTGATTCAACTTAACCAACTTGGACCATCTCATTAAGAAAATGATTTTTGTTGGAAATTAATTCAACAAATTTCTTGTGGGTCTTTTCCTTGCTGGATTTGAGGAGATTCCATATATTTTTACTTGATTCCTTTCTCGGGAAATTCCTCTTCCGTTTTTACTTTTTTTTTCACTTGCAGACAATTTTATTTTTCTCAACAATTTCTGGCTAATTATTTTTCCATTTTTTCTTGGAAAATAAAAAGTATGACTCTAGAGGGGTTTAAACATATTTTTCCACACTCAAAATGTGTCTATATAGAATTTGAGGTTTTGAGGTATAACTTTAAGTACCGATACCCTCTACAACTTCTACAGATATCACTTTTTTGCATCTTTACATCAAACATTACATAAAAAATCCATTCATAAGAGGAATTTTAACAATTAAAATTTGACCTCTAGACATAACCAAATTCTGTGAAACTTTATAGATCTTGTATGACATTTTACATTGAATCTATACACTAGGACTCACCTAAGAGTTTACCATCAAGCCTCACTCTAGCTTTGGGGGATGTGTGGGAGAAAAACTTAACCAATTATTTAGTATTAAGAAACACAAATAATTAGCTAAGGAAAGAAACTCCCTAGAGAGAAAACACTCAAGCAAAAAATCTTAAGCTACCTAGATGTGTTACATGGCTTTATATTCATCATACTAAGATAATTTTTTACATCATCCTCAGAGGGATGCAAAATTT
This sequence comes from Pinus taeda, assembly GCA_000404065.3. Classification (NCBI taxonomy): domain Eukaryota; kingdom Viridiplantae; phylum Streptophyta; class Pinopsida; order Pinales; family Pinaceae; genus Pinus; species Pinus taeda. The sequence goes on from APFE030772115.1 coordinate 17,743, forward strand.
GGCTTACAACATGATGACCAAATGGTGCATAAAAATAATGAAGTCTGAAAATTCTGACTAATCTAAAAATGATGGAAAACTCTGAAATGTACTTTGCTCATGGGGTATTTGACACTTGATTGGTCAACACGTGAAATACACTTATATTCTTTAAAAACATCTGCATGTGGATCTATGAGGAATTTTGTAGTTTAGGAATATTGATGACATTGTCTACTTTCACTTTTCAAATCACAAAGCACCATATACTTATACAAATTAACCTGATTAATAATGTTTCTTCTTGAAATTTCCAGTTTAGTAGACAAATCTGAACTAACCAAAGAAGTGAATTTCAATATGGTGTCATCCTCTTTTATATATCATATTGATCTTTTCTAAACCATAATAAAATGTGTTCTTAGAATACAAGTAAGATTACCAAGGAGTAGGTCATAATAATCAGTTGGTGTGGGGTCACAATCCACACAATCCATTGGTGACTCGATAACAAAAGTAACTAAACACTTGAGTCACGCAAAGGTAGAGTGACTTTATTATTTGAACCATACAATACCATAAGGATATGGATCTTCCAAAGTAGGGAATTGAATTTTTTTCAACTAGAGGATGAAAGAAAAGGTTCTTTTGAATATCATTGTCTATAAACAAACCTAGAGTTGCTAACATCCTCGCAAGCGGGTCTTTGGTTGAAATCATATGCCCAAAACGTATAGTAGGAATTATATTTCTCCCTAAAACTAAAATTCAATTCTTATTTTATGTTTTAGGGTTAAGTTGGGGTTTATACCAGCTTCACATAAGTTTTTCAGTCTTAAGTAAGCTAGTTGCCCTGGTAACTATGCATCTATTTGACCTAAAACTACCCTTGTCATAGCCATCTCCGTAATATAACATTCAAACAAGGCACACCATTTGACATCTACTGTGAGTGGCTAATCATACAAATATGGAGATGCTACAAAAAAGCGATGATACTTTGTCAATACTAGGATAAAGAGGAAATCACATTACTTAATAAGATGTATTTTCCATATTTAATTAACTAAGTCCTAGGTGTACACAGGGTGGATAGTTTGGTCAACATCCCAAACTTTCCTACAAACACAAATGGAAAACCATCCACACAAATCTCTCTGTCAAATATTGATAAATGCATAAAACTCTTTGTCAATAGTGTTGTGATTTAGTCTATATAGTGACACAATTCTATGAACAATAAGATATAAGATGCCTTCCTTGCATACGATATGCACCTATTGTATAATGTGAAGTTTTTGTCTCTACATAGAAAAAAAAAAAATAAAAAAATAAAAAAATTACAAGTAGAGAACAACCATAATTGGCACTATAGAGCATCTGACTTCTAAAATATAGTTTCATATCATGGTTCCCATGCGAATTTATTATTCTTAGTAAGTTGATGTAGAGGGCAGGGTATATGAGAGAAATGGTACATTAACTTCCTGTAGAAAATTTTACTACCCAAGAAGTTCTTCAACTATTCAAATGTATTAGGACATGGCCAATCATTGATCACCTTAATTTTACCTAGATTTGCATGAACTCCATTCTTGTTTATGATGAAGCCTACATACAAGGTTTAATCAAACAATAATTCCTTAATCTTAGCTTACAACATCTTTTAACAAAGAAAAATCCAACATTACCAGTACATGTTGCATATGGTCTTCCTAAGTTTTGTTTTAAATAAAAATGCCAACTAGATAGATTTCCACAAAGTACTCAAATGAGTCCTAAAACATCAATGATAATGCTCTGGAAAGTAGAATAAGTTTTGGTAAGCCAAAAGAAATCACCAACCACTTAAAAATCCTAACTTAGGTTTGAAAGTAGTCTTCCAGGTGTCTTGAGGTCCAACATGACTCCAAAGATAGCCCAATGCCAAGTCAATCTTTATAATGAAACAATTCCCCCAACTTTGATCTAGTAGATTTTTTTATCATGCAAAGAGAAAAATAGTTATTCACAATTACTATATTCAGTGCCCTGTAGTCTATAAAAAAACCACCATTCACCCTATTTGTTCTCGGGTATAATAAACACAGGAGAAACATGAGGGGAAGAGTTGGGGAAAATATTACCTTCTTCAAGTAACTTCTTAATCTTCTTTTCAGTTTTTTCACTACCAATAACAATAGCATTATAAGGAAGTTGATTGGGTAGATCATGGAACAAAATAGAATGATGAAATGCCCACATGGGTAGAATCCCCTTAGATTCTTCAAAAAAATCTACACGTGGATCTAGAAGGGATTTCGTAGCAATAAAAATATTGATGACATTGTCTTCTTTCACTTTTCAAACCACAAAGAACCATAGAATTATACAAATTAACCTAATTAACAATGATTCTTCTTGAAAGTTCCAATTTAGTAGATGAATTTGAACTAACCAAAGAAGTCAATTTCCATATGTTGTCATATATATTTATATATCTTATTAATCTTTTGAAAACCATAATAAAATGTGTTCTTAGAATACTTGTAAGATTACCAAGGAGTATCTGGATAGCGCTTCCCAAATATGTTTGTTGGCAGCTTTGGTTGGTCCGCAATCAGCTGATCTTCAAAGAGATGCGGCATTCACTGTTACAAGTAGCTGCAAAAGCTAAATCCTTTCTCCTGGAAGCAGCCCAACAACAATATTTTAAAGAAGATCCTTTGCTACTGCCCGAATAAAAGAGGTGGCTAGGCCCGTTAGTGCCTTATCCGCGTAAGTATCTACTCTCTCCTCAAAATGTCAATCTGGATTGGCGCATAAGAGACGATGATGACACTTTTCAATCTTGGTGGCGGTCTCAAAATTTACCCACAATATTCTTTGATGGGGCATCCAAAGGTAACCCCGGTGCCGCCATCGCGGGGGGGGTCATCTACTCTCCGGACGGGTTTTCAAAAGACTGCTTCAGCTGGGGATTAGGACAGAAATCCAACAACCAAGCTAAGATCCTTGGGCTCCTCAAAGCATGCCTTATTACAAGAGACAAAGGAGTCAAAGACCTTCAAGTTTTCGGAGACTCAGAGATAATAATAAAAAATCTAAACTTGGAGACTCTGTTTAGCAATGTCAGCCTCAACAAAATTTTGGACAGATTGAAGAGAGTTCTCCTATATTTCAACACGTTCAAGTTTTATCATATTCCTAGAAAGTCAAATAGTGAAGCTGATCAGATGGCGAACAAAGGCAGCTCACTCATGAAAGGACTGCTAATTGTAAATAATGAAAGTTTTGTTCAAATTCCCTGAAAATGTAGTAGATCAAAATCAGCAGCAGTTAGAATTCTGCATTGTAATAAGGGTCGCTTCGGCAAAGACCCAAAATCTCTTCAAATAAATAAATTCCATATCCGTTACAGTTAAAAAAAAAAAAGATTACCAAGGAGTAAGTTACAATAATCAATCAGTGTGGAGTCACAATCCACACAATCCATTAATGAATCAACAACAAAAGTAACAAAACATTTGAGTCACACAAAGGTAGAGTGTCTTGCTTCTTTGAACCATGTAATACCATAAGGATTTGGATGTTCCAAAGTAGGGCATTGAATTTCTTTCAACTAGAGGATGAGAAAAACAGTTCTTTTGATTTTCATTGTCTATAACCATCCTAAGCAACAAGGAACAAACAATTGTCTTCTCAAAACAATATTAATGTATTGTATGTAGTAGACATCCATCATTCCCTTGCATCTAGGTTGAACTGGTTATATTACTAGTTCAAAGCTTAAGAAATCACAATTTTCTAAAAGTTGATATGTTTTATAAACCATCAATTGCCCATTGGTGGAAATTAAGTACTACAATGTCAAATGGGGAAATTGGCTAGAAGCCTTTATGTCGTAAGAAGTAAATGGCTCATTCTAAGCACATCAATCTTTTCATTAGGTAAGAATTTGAATCTTGTCAATACATGCCTTTTATGCAAACTCTTAAATTTGTGTATATATGCTTCTGGGGAGGCATAAGGGTTGCATGAGTAACAGTAAAATTACAACTAGGGAGAAGAAAGTACCCTAAAAAAATTTGTGTTTTCTTATCTTTAAGGGAGACTTGGAAAATCTAAAGATAGGCATCACGTGTTTGTGGGCTTTCAATGTACAGTGACCAGCAAGCTACTGCAACTTATGAAGTAGAGATGGCTATAAGTCGCCCTAACCATATAAATTAGAACTCTCTAAGTTGATTTGTAATGAGTCAATTTTCATTCCCTAACAGTGAGAGACTCAGTCTGGGAACAAATGAAATACATAAAGGTTACATCCCCTAATGGTAGACTAAGACTGCAAAAAAAACAATTTCTATATAGTGGGTTTTCATTGTCTTGGATTCTCCTGATATAAGAATGAGTCCTTAACATTGGTTTCAAGGCTTAGGTCAATGCTTCTCTAAAGAAAATTATGCATCATTCTGTCAATGATGGAAAGCTTACAATGAATTAGAATGCTCATCAAAGTAAGAAAATCCCAAGGATGTCCTACAAAAGTACTCTAACTTCTAAATCAGAGCATCACACACTTACAAAGAAACATGCATGCAAAGGGCCAGGAAACACAATTAAATTGGGGGAAGGAGCTTGGAGACACTAAGGATAGACACTGTGTGCATGTGGAGTTATGATGTAGTGAGTAGAGTCATCATGTACATTATAACCTACTACCAGCTATGTAGTGGCAATGACTGTAGTCTGTAATTGACACTGATATATTATGCGAATTTTTGTGATGGTGATGATTCATTTCATAACGTTGTTTCTTAATGGGCACATATGGTGTGATAATACACTATGCTCCCCTATAATGTGATGCACTATAGAATGGAATTCTCCAAGTGAGGGAATTTGTGCCTAATACAAAGAACCTAGTAGAAACTGTAGAATAATACATGATTAATTGCTAAATTGAGGTTAGAAGTAGTCGTTGTGATACATTGGTTTCTTGGAGAAAGATTAGATATTCCTCTCCTATACTTAAACTATATATTTCTCAAGCTAGCTACTAGTGATAGTCCAACACAAATAGGAAGCTGAAAATTTCACGTTCACAAACCACACATTGTGGTTGATGTATTGTTTTTAGGCATTTGGACAATGCACTTTGGAAATACTTGGATGTAGGTGAATATAACGTTCATCGCCAATGCTTATGGCACAAATATTAATGATACGTTGTAAGCCTCTACTTTTAAATAAGAATTATTCAGTTTAGTAGCTTTACTTATAGTTCTCAATCGGGATTTGGTGTGCGACAACAATGAAATAAGAATCAAAGGATACGGGTATCATCAGGGTTCATTATTAAGAATGAATAATTCGATTTGTTGGACTTCCTTACATCTTAAGGGATATATATATCAATTAAACCAATTCAATCTCTATAGATAATGAATATATCAAAATATGAAGACAAGAAAACCAATAAATGAGTATGGCCTCTAGTATTTTCCATGATTCATGGCATGTATGCCATCACAGGTTGTGAGTAGCCCACCTTATAGAGCTCTAAGGAGTTGAGATTCATTTTTTTAGTCTTTAACTCCATCTTAATATGGATAGATCCACGCACCATTCTTACTTTAACACATGATATTTAAAATACTCACATCAACACAAGTCACTCTTCCACAACTAATTTAACTCGTTTTTCTATATTTGACAAATAACCCATATATATGCGACTCATTACTTATTAGAATATAAAAATGGAATATAGTTTGCATTTTCTATACATATAGTTCAATGCATAAATATACACAACATGTTTGGGACCTTCCATTAACATTGATCAACAACTCTATTTTAAATAGGTATGAATAATTGAGTAAGTTAACGTGAGAGGGACACTTATGTCAATGAAGCTAACCATTGAATTAGGGACGATGGTTCTCCTCCCAACCATAGACAACTGCAACCAGTTTCCTTATGAAATGGTCACCCCCGAGCCATATTTGAGCGCTGGAGATCAGAACCGCTCCCGTGGTAAAATGATGCTTCCAATTGGACTAGAAATCCCAGAAATGATGCCTAACAACTAGGGTTCCTCTGCACTGCCTCCAAGTGGGTACAAGAATCAATATTCACTTGAATCCCCAAGTGATGCCAACTTAACCTCTAGAATAACATCCCTCCTCCTCCCATAAATTGACCTCTCCACTTAGTAAACCATCCATTCTTCAAACTCAACCTCTTGGTAGCTAGTGTCTAATCTGGCCCAAATCTTGTGAGCCAATCAAATTGATCCACCTAGTTCATTGTTTCCATTTTTTTTTGTTATCCTTGTAATCTCTTGCTTTCCAATCTGCTGAATGCCACATAGTTCCTAGCGCCTTACCTGCCATCTATCCCAAACAACATATCCTTCATAGCCCTGGAAATAGTGTCCCTTTGACTCAACCCATGTTTAGTTTTTTTAATTTACAATAGGAAGGAAAATGTAATTGGGGTTATTACAAAATCCCTATTAAAATTTTTTGTATCCAAAATGCCCCAACATCCTTCCTCCATCGTACAAGCTATTATTGACATATGAACCAGGTGAAATTTCCTCATCTTAATGTGAGAAGCCCACAAAAATTTGGTGATGATGGCATCTATGTTATGTATGATCTCCATAGGTAGCATAAATAAATGCATCAGAGAATTCATCAGAGTCTTCGCGAAAGTACTTATACATGCATTGCGTACATCATTAACATTTGTTAAAGAGAATCGCGTAACATTCCATCAATCTTCCATAAAACACATGACTCATCAACAACATATAGCATTAACATTAATAAACAGAAATATGAAATAATTCTTTGGAAACTATCTTTATTGATCTTCAATGCAAGGTTACAGACTCAAAACTACCATACGCACACAGCTGCAGGGGTCCACGCACTCAGCTGCGGACTCTACCCAGGCCTCTGCACACTCAGTTGCAGAGCCTTTCTTCTCCTATCTTGCCCACTTCTTTTTGCTTTCACTTTTTTCATACTTCTTCCTCTTATTATTGCCTTAGAATCTTTAAGACACACCTATTTATAGCCTTTCTCATTTAATGTCATGGGACTCCGCGGACCATGGGTAAATCTCAAAACTGACTCACTTTACATAAAACAGGGGCTAAGCCCCTTTGACTCCTATTCATCTACGTGCTCTGCATCCACAAATCGCAGAGACTTTACATTATTTACACAAACTGTACCAAAACTTGGGTTATCTTAACCTCAACACTGACCCAGGGGACCTCGTCCCAACAATATTTGTCGAATTCATATGTATTTTCCATACCATCATAAAGAACCTTCCTATCAAGCAACCATGATTTTCTTTGTAATACATGACATGTGTCCATCTCCACCGCCTCAATCAATACTTGGTCACTAAAATTTCTAATATAGAAACTCAACCAACATTGTTATGTCATAGTAATTTGTTGACCCTTCTATAACCATGAAAATTGATATGGAATTGGATGGGGGATGCAATTTGATTTTAGCTTATCGATGACCTTTGTGGACACCACATTTTTTGTACTCCCGACCTATATGATAAAATTGTATCATTTATTATAAACCTTGCGTTTAGTTTTAAAAACTCTTGCTCTATCCAAGTTCATTCTCAGTCTTCTTTTTAGGCTTGAGCAACACCCTTTTAAACATAAGGTTTTCACCCTCTTCATGTTGTAGTACTACAACATTTCCTCCCATAACTTAGGCCTCACCTACCTAAATGACATGAATCTCGACCTCATTCCTTCTTCTTAGCATATGCATCATTGGAAATCTAGATGCCTTGCACCCTTCTACTCCACATCTATAGCAAGTAATGGCATACTTACCCTTGCCTCTTTCAAACCCTTTACATTTACCAACATGGTTTTCTTTATTGGAAATTTGACTACTATACACTTCAGGTTCGTTGGCTTTACTAGAATGTCCTCTTGCAACCTTCACTCTTCCTTTGCCTCTAAGATTATGTCCTCTGCAATTCCACTGCGACTTCCTATTCAATTTTTCCTCTACCTTTAAAGCAATTTGATATGCTTAATCCATGTTTTAGAAATAATGGGTACTTATCTCATCTAGAATATAGAACTTCATTCCATTCACATACTTTTCTACTCTTTGATACTCCAACTCTTTTAAGTCGTAATTTTAGTGATAGTTTGAGGAATTCTTTTATATACTCCGAGACATAGGTCTCCTTTTGTTTCAAATATTTTGTTTGTTTGTATAAACTTTGTTGATAATAATTAGGAGAGAACTTCTCCTTCTTATTGCTCACCATTTTTTTCCAAGTTTTTATCTTCTCCTATTACCTATCAACTATCTTTCTACACAACATCCCACTAGAGTGCAACATGCCCTTTCAACTTCATTACTGAAAAATAGACTCTATTGGGCTCTTGGATATTCTCATACTCATGGTATCACTTGAGTTGTCCTATATGAAAGTCTATGTTTTCATATTGTCATCGTATCAAAAAGCTTTCACCCTTGCATTAAGTATATCCTTCATAAATAAGATCAAATGATTGATTAAGTCACTTTCATCAACATTTTGTTAGTCCTCCATCTCATCCTTTAATTCTATGTCTAATATAGCTCCAACATCTCCAATTTATTTATTCTCTAGTTCTTCAATTTACCTTGTCAATTCCTCCAATTCATTGTTCCTAACACCTTCTCAACCTAATTCTCTTTGCAACAATACCCTTAAGAGTTTTCTTAAATCCTCAACTGAAATACCATTCACAAGCCTTTCTCTCAACATTACCTACCAACACTTACATTTAAATAGACTTTTGTTTGGCACCTAGTCTCTACCAAAGTGCTATCTAAAATCTACCCAAAAACCTATTATATTAAAGATACCATACACCTTAAAAATGATACAATACACCTTAAAAATCCTAATATAAAAATATTTTAGCTTCTTGTCATCCAAATATTATTTTCTTAAGTAAAATAAACACATACCTACTGCATCTTATACCCATCTACCATAACAAACAATTATTCATGATCTCCGCGGAACAAACAAATCTCTCACAACCTTCATGAAAATGCTCTCCCGAAACCCACCCAAAATTTTGATTACATAGTTTGATGGGATTGATTGGCCAATACAGATAAAGTCATGACTTTGCTATCACGGCGAAAGTTCCAAGCATTCTAAAGTTTTCTTGTCTTATCAAATTGAAAACTTTTTTGTAATACAAAACATTAAATAACATACATTTAGCCTTATGCTTATTACTGACCACATGCAGTCACTCCGTTAACCTGGACAGCCCTCAGAACTAATCACGCTCTATGGTTGTTGGCCATGTCCAACCAGGGTTAAGCGAACCGATTATGTCCCCACTCTGCGGTGCGCATGTGGTGGACAATGCCTATTTCTTTTAATTAATTTTTGGATATGAGAAAGACAAGTCATAAGCAGCACCAGTGATGAAAACTAATTAATATAATAATTATTTAAAAACCTTTCCAAATAGACATAGTCCAATATGCGTTTGAACTCTTTCTCCACTTTGTTAGTTCAGGGCCCCAAGGGATGGAAATTCCTGAGCGGTCTTCCTTTTTCAGAATTGTGCAAAGAAGGTGGACTATTCCTTGTATTCAGACCTGTGGACACAATTTCCAAGAAATTTCCTGGCACTGGAAACCTCTGGACCTGTGGACACAATTTCCACGAAATTTCCTGGCACGGGAAGGTTGATTAATCCTTGTATTCAGACCTGTGGACACAATTTCTGCGAAATTTCCTGGCACTGGAAGGTTGATTAATCCTTGTATTCAGACCTGTGGACACAATTTCCGCGAAATTTCCTGGCACTGGAAGGTTGATTAATCCTTGTATTCATACGTGTGGACACAATTTCCGCGAAATTTCCTGGCACTGGAAGGTTGATTAATCCTTGTATTCAGACCTGTGGACACAATTTCCAAGAAATTTCCTGGCACTGGAAGGTCGATTAATCCTTGTATTCAGACCTGTGGACACAATTTCCACGAAATTTCCTGGCACTGGAAGGTTGATTAATTCTTGTATTCAGACCCGTGGACACAATTTCGAAGAAATTTCTTGGCACTGGAAGGTTGGTTCATCCTTGTATTCAGACCTGTGGACACAATTTCCACGAAATTTCCTGGCACTGGAAACCTCTGGACATATTTCCACAAAATTTCCTACCACTGGAAAACTCTGGACATAATTTCCAGGAAATTGACTTTGACAATGTCGGTCAATATACGAGGGCCCATAAATCCTTTATGTTTAGATCGGGCCTTTACACTGCGCAGCGTTAGATCTACGAAATTTCCAGAGGTGGAATATTTAATTATTGGCCTTGTCACTTCATGATCTTGGACGGAGATTTGGTAGATTCTTCATCTGAGACGAAGCATAAATTCCACAAAATTTACAAGGCGTCTCACCATTTTAATCCACCCGCCTGCGCTTCAATCATCTAATTACGCTCGCTGATTAGTTCTAGGCAATCTGAAGCCTCGTGAGCTCCCCGATCTGATCTATCTGCCTGCTTCAATCTGAAATACCCGCCTGCTTCAGTCATCTACTTATTATTTTCTGTCTGCCATTTTATCCATTCATTACCCTGTCTATCCATTCATCGCAATTCTCATTCAAATGGCACAAACCGCTCCCCAACACAATGACAGTGCTGCTTCTTCCTCTTCTCCATCGACCTCTTATGAGGTATTCATCAATCACAGAGGTCCTGATGTGAAGACGACATTCGCCAGTCATCTCTACAAAGGTCTTACATCGTTTGGATTGCGAGTGTTTTTGGACAAACCAGAGTTGGAAGAGGGGCGCACCTTTCCCTCTCAAATAGAAGCCGCAATTCGAAGTGCCGCTATTCACATAGCGGTTTTTTCTCCCACTTATGCGAACTCTCAATGGTGTCTGGATGAGCTCATGGGCATGATAAGCACGGGGGCCACTATTCTTCCTGTGTTTTACAACGTGGAGCCTTGGGAGCTCCGCAGGACGGAGAAAGATGGAAAGTACGCTGAAGCCCTGCGGGAGCACGAAAAAAAAAATCGATACGACTCAGAGACTATTCAGAAGTGGAGAGAAGCTCTCTGCACTGCTGCAAACATAAGTGGTTTCGAGTTAAAGCAGTTTAATGGGTAAGAATCTCAAACTGACCACCTCCCTCCCTCTTCCGTTCTTCTCCGATCTAGGTATGCATTGTTAGGCATGCGACATTTTATATAAGTGCCTTTTACCAGTTGTTTTATTCTCTGATATTCAGGGACGAGGGAGAACTGTTGGAAGCTGTCGTGCAGCGCGTGTTGAATCATGTTAGCAAAACACCATTGAAATTTGTGGCCGAACATCCAACAGGTTTAGAGGAAAAGTTGAAGGAATTTGAAACCAAAGTTCTGCAGCAGCAGAAGGGCAACGTTGTGGGGATTGTGGGTCAAGGCGGTGTTGGAAAGACAACACTGGCCAAACAGTACTTCAGCAAGAGGAGATGCCATTACAGTAGATCGTGTTTTTTATATGATGTCAGAGAAAACTATGCCAATGGCTCTCTACATTCTTTGCAGAGGAAACTACTGAAGGACTTGACTGGATTGGACCTGCCAATATACAACATTCATGAAGGTATAGAGGAGCTTTTAAAGCATCTATCCTCCTCTTATAACTTTCTTATAATTTTAGATGATGTAGATGATGTTCGACAGCTGCAACCGTTTTTCCCAATTAAAGATATTCTTAACTCCAATAGCTTGATTTTGATCACCTCTCACGACAAGAAAATCTTCAAAATAGCAAAAATCGCAGAGACATCAGTCTACGAGCTAAAGGGGCTGGATTTAGAGCACTCCGAAAAGCTCTTCTGCTATCATGCCTTCAATCAGCCAAATCCTCTACCTGAATTCGCAGATCTGGTAGATGGCTTTTTGAGAGCCTGCCATGGCTTGCCATTGTCCTTGAAAGTTTTTGGCGCGCTTCTTTTTGGTGAAGATGACAGATGTTACTGGCAAGAGACTTTGAATCGACTAAACCACATATTACCTACTACGGAGATATATGAGCGACTTAAAATCAGCTATGACTCGCTCAGTTCAAAGGATCAAGAAATATTCTTAGATATTGCTTGCTTCTTCACTGGAAAAGACAGAGATACTGTAATAAAAATCTGTGGTTCAGATGGGCAGCTTCTAAATCTAAAGAATAAGTGTCTCTTGGAATTTGATGGTGGAAATAAGGTAAAAATGCATGATCAAATCCGAGATATGGGAAGACATATTGCGGAGAAAGCGACTCCTCGACGTTTTTGGCATCAGACGCCCAACAACATCGATCATTTGTTGGAGCTATCCTCATGTGTAAGTGCTGCAACCATTCAAACTTTTGAAGATGAATACTTAAGTTTCTAATTTGTTTGCTGAGAAAGAAAGAAAAACCTTTGTATAATTTTAATGAATGAACAGGGAAACATCGAAGTTCGCGGAATTATGATGGATGGTCCCCTCAATTTCAATGAAGACAATACTCGCTTGCTGATGAGTGAGATGTCATGGTACAGAAGATGGAGTCCTGAGTTGTTTGCGAACTATCCGAGGCGTCTTTTAGATAATTTCCGTTTTTGTGGCATTTTGAATTTGCAATTTGTCTCGGCTGAAGGTGATTATTTGGAACGGATACTGATGAGGGCCCGAGCACCACAGCTCCAGTGGATCCGCTGGTATAAGTGTACACACTCTTCCCTACCTTCCTGTATTCCCATGGAGAATTTAAAAGTTTTGGAAGTGGAAGGAAATAAATTAAGAGGATTGTGGGAACGTGAATCTCAGGTATGTTCTTTTTTCCCTTCAGCGTTCCACTTTATTTTCCAAGTGAAAATCATCGCGCACGTTTTTCTGATAGTTGAAACACAAACACTGCAGGTGCCTCGCCAGTTGCGAAAGCTGTGTATCTCCGCTCCGCTTTGTCGCTTTCCCAAGTCCATAATGCACGTGAAGAACTTGGTAGAGATTGACATAAGGCATGCAGCATTCAAAACTTTGCCGGAAGAACTATGTGATGTGCATTCCTTGGAACACTTAGTGTTAAGAAACTGTACAGAAATGATATCACTTCCAAGTTCTTTTGGGAACCTTGCTGGACTGCAATCCCTATTTCTGAGAGGTTGCTCAAATTTGATCATCTTGCCCGATTCCTTTGGACTGTTGACTCAGTTGGGACGTTTGGAGATAGAGGATTGCCCGGGGTTGAAATGCTTGCCCGATTCCTTTGGACGGTTGCCTAACTTGTACGACTTGAGCATAGAGGATTGCCCGGGGTTGAAATGCTTGCCCGATTCCTTTGGACGGTTGACTTGGTTGA
>APFE030772121.1:18873-84701 GCA_000404065.3 Pinus taeda
ATACCAAATGTTATGAAACTAGCTCACAAAAAGATAGAAAAGATAGATCAACACCTTAGAATTCAGCCTCTTCGAGGGAGAAACCTCCTTTACATTACACAAATGAACAATTCTTAGATCATACAAATGACAAGACCTCCTTTCTATATATAGGAGTCTAAGTGGTCATAATATAATCAGAGCCGACATAACAATAATAATGTAAGGGCACAATAATAACAAGAGTGGGCTTCTATGGGGCACAGTAATAAAAATATGGGGACTACATGGGCACAACAATATAATAAGGGGGTTGTACTAATAACAATAAGGGGTTACACTAGTAGTATAGGGACCTAACAAATATCTTCACAAAAAGTATCTTTATATCCACATCTAAATCTATCAAAATGACTTCATTTTGCAAGTAAAACAACAAATTATTTGGGTCAACAAACTTTCTTGCATGGAAGAAGAGGACAAATTTGATCCTCATAGAAAATTAATTCATTTATCATGGTAAGGGTTCAATTACTAAACCTCCAAAAGAAAAAGCTTAAGCTTGAGCAAAGCACATGAAAGAGGAAGTAAAGTTTCAAAGGATCATTATAGAATCCATCAAATATCCCCTCATATTTGATCTGAATTTGATAATTATATTGTTTTTCATCCATCTCGATACATTTGGAATGGAAAAAGTGAAGGAATCAGCTCACGGAACTGTTTTTACTGGCGGGACCCAATTTGGCGAAATGGGGTCTAAAACCTTTCGGGGGCATTTTGAGGCATCAAATGACATTTTTTGGGGTTAAAAACTTGGCGCTTTAGTGCAACACCTTTTCATGTTATTCTACATAGAAATATTTCCAACAACGCAAGAATCGCGGCAATCGAAGTCCGTATGCAAAATTTATGCCACTCAGAAGTTGACCTTCCTATTTTCAACCTATAGATCGGGAGGATGCCGCGTCAACCCCCATTATTCATGGAAAAGTGGCTAGCCACGTGTTTGTGATGTAAAAGACTCTAGAAGAGTTTATTTTGTAACTCTAATTAAGAGTTGATGTAGTCAAACTTAACCACTAGTAGGCTATCGGGTTGTGTTATAATTGGGCCACTAGGAGGAAGAGGCATTCCATTCTTTCGAAAGAATTTTGTTCCATAGTTGAGAAAAGATATCTAGGAGAGATAGGAGGTAGAGCACACAGAGAGCATATTTGCACTATATCAGCCCATGGGCCACAAACATTATTTCTTTGTATTTGCAACCATATTTTCATACAGAGAAAGAGAAGGAAGCGACCTCACCTTCCAGCTAAGTTTTCTCTCGAAAGGGTTTCCCAGAAAGAATATCTTGTGTATTATGTGTGTGTGATATTGTTTTTTCATTCTCTACTTTTCTACTTGATTTAATTTTATATGCATGCACTAATTATAGTTAATTTTACAGATCTAGAAATTAAATAAAACTATAATAGTGTAGAATCTCATATTTTTAATATAACATTATCAGATATGTTGTGACAAACTATCTAGTGGAATATCCACGGTCGTTTATTGATCATTTGGTATCAGAGCAAGTTTCTTTGGGTATTTTGTGGAGATTGCAGGGATCTCGATCGACGAGGCCGAAAATCGTAAAACCCTAATCATGGGCAATGAATCTGCAAATGAACCTCATGATCCTGCAGAGATGAGGTTTTCGTAGCTCGAAGAACAAGTCACAGATATAAACCACAATGTAAATCTCCTCATGGAGGCCCTAAGCAATAATATGAGGATATTTGGAGAAGAAGGGGGTTCGAATGTAGAGGAAAAATCAGAAGGGGGATGTTATAGACATATTTGGGCACTGCAACCCCAATCTCATATGTCCATAAACCAAGGACTTCTAAGCCCCTAAAAGGGTTGTTTCATACCCTAAAGGAACAAGGTCAGCTGATTACATCATCTCCCAGAAGTTTTCCCTGAAAAACTACTCAGAATTGGTCAAAACTAGACCATACAGACTACTCAGTGCTAAGGGTGCGATGCATCTCACCTGCTATGTGCAAAAAGTGTGATGCATATTGAAAATCCCTTCGGTAGGGTGCGATGAGTGAGAGCAGACAAATGGCAGAGGCAGTTGGTTAGGTGGAAACCCAGAGAATCTTCTAGAAACTGCCCATTTGACACTTGCCTCTCTGAATTCTCCCAGGGATGAGTAAGAGATCATGAAATCTCCAAGTGGAACCAAGAACTATCAAAGGAATGACACTAATCAAAATTCCAGAAACTGACTCACCCACCTGCAAATATCTATATATGGATCCCTCATCTTAGAGATCTAGGGGGCTAGAACTTTGTATTTTGTAAGGAAGTGTTGTTGCTTTCTCTGTGAAACATCATAGTGTTGGGTGATCTAGCTTTTCATAAGGTGAAGAGGGCTTTCATGCTGGGTGGATGTCGCTGGGTCAAACCAATGGGTTGTAATCCTCTCTTCTACTACTTCTATCAATAAAGCTATTTGAGTTTTCCTCCATATTCTTGTATATTTATGAATCTTGTATTGATATATGCATTTGTATGGTTAATATACATTTGATCCTATATTTTTTATGGTTATCGATCTCTATGCTTTGATGGTATTATGTTGCTTTGACTCTACAGGTGTTCTTTGAAGTGGGACAAGTAAGGAAGGAGTGGCGAAGCTCTGTCAAAGGAGGGAGGAAACAAGCAAGGAGCCAAGTGAAAGATTTAGGTTGGTACTCTCTGCTTCTCTCTCATCTATCTCTCATAAAGGAAAACACAAGTAACTTTAGCTTTTTTGTTTCTAAGACAGCTACCCGTCTTAGTGGGACTAGCAGCTCTGAACAGACACTAGCTTTCCCGATAACAAAATTGCGACTCCACTAGGGAGCAAATAGTTTGTTTGCTTGTTTCTATTTGTTTTCTTTATAAACTACAGACGAAGCCTGAAGTTAAGCCAGCTAGCCTTCGAACTGCTTTTTCTATGCAACTGTAAAATAGATCAACATTGCTTTAGTCAATCTCCGGGTTAGTTTATGAACTAAACATCTGACTTGCGAACATCCTAAGTGCCTTGGTGATAGCTCAAGTAACCTCATTAGATCAGCCCTTATGCTTTGTGTTTACTGTCTATCATTAGCTCAGCCTAAATCCCTGAACTACGCTGCAAACTGTGAGAAAAAACCAAGCTCAGACTCATCCTTGGACCATTGCACTATCTCTCACTAGCAGTCTAGATGCATTGCACCTCCCGTGTGCTGCAGATGAGATGCATCCCTGTTTCCCTATGTTACAGGTGCGATGATTAGGTGAGACTGTTTCTGCCTCAAGATTTTGGTTTTCTCTTCATTGTCTTCAGCTTTATTCAGTAGTTTTATTGTCTATGATCAGTATATCACTGTTGAAACTCCCTCCCTTTGCATTATTCAGCCTCCATTGATAAATAATTGTGAATGTTTTATGTATTTTTCATCATTTACAGTTCTCCTTTGTAAACAATAGCTTAATCGAACTGTCATCTTTTGATTTGAAAGTGTCGCAAGTGTCGTTTTCAGTCAAATAAAAGAGTGTTGTAAAGTCTTCCTCTTTTTGATAGTCAATTACACTTTTGCCATTGTATTTGATTTGAATTAATAGTATTTCAAGTGTCGAAAGCAATTTTAAATTTGAAATTGAAAGTGTCACTCTTAGTCTTCCTTTCGTTTTTCAAATTCGAAATCGCAAAGTGTCGTCTTAGCCTTCCTTTCGGTTTTTGAATTCGAAATCGCAAAGTGGTCTTCCTTTCATTTTTTGAATTCGAAATCGCAAAGTGTCGTCTTAGTCTTCCTTTCGTTTTTGAAAAGAAAAATCATTAGTACTGTCGCTTTGAAAGAAAAATAGTTCAAATTTGTACTTAGCATTCTTTTTGTCATTTACACATTAAGAAAGCGGAAAACAAATACATGCATGTGCATTTGCATTTAGACTACATGGGGAAATTGATTTAGGACAGTGCATCTTAATGTGTGCTCTCTGCTCTATGTTGAAATAATTTTACTTATGTTTCCTTAGTAGCTAGGATTTTCATTGCAAAAAGAAAGTAAACAATTGTTTATCATCTTAGATTGCATATTTAGGAATATTATATCTACATCACGCGGTGAACCTTAAAGGCAAACTTCTTAAGAAAGATCAACTGTAAAATAAATTTCAGTGAACATAAAAACGCTTTGGAACCTAACGCACAACATCTAGAAGTCTAGGCTAGAGACGTATTCGAACGCTGTAAAGCCTGGTAACTATCGTTTTCATCGTAGGTTGGGTGATTCCTCCTCTTTGATACGACAAGTGCCAGTACGGACTTGTGCTCCCACATACAGTCGAGTCTATATTGGGAGGCCACAATAGGCTATATCCTTTATCCTTAGGAAGCTGTGTCTATCGCCCTATCGATTGCAATGCACTTAACACAACATTCGGGAGGATTGACTATCGTACCTTAAAAAGTATTCTACAGTTTTGTGATTGGTTTGGTAATCCCTTTTTCTAGATTTCTAGAGTAGTCACTTTCGTTCCTTTTCAAACTCCTAAAAATAAAAGGTCCATCTGAGCACTTGTCACTTCAGGCTCATTAAAAATTGAAGGCAACTAGAGTCATCTTTAGCTTTTTCTCAACTCTTAAAAATTGAAAAAGCAAGTTGTGTCAAAGAGTAATAAAATTTATTTTAAGCAGGATAACATCATTGTTTCCTCATTGGTCTTAGGTTGAGAAAATGGAGTCCACCAATCAAGGATTTCCCCTTGGGGGGAGTCCTAGTCCCTTCTCTTCTTGGGGAGATGTTGGTGCACCTCCTATGGCTACATTGTCCCTTCCAAGACTTACAATTGGCCTACCGTATGGCTTTTCTCGACCTCTGTCATTCAAAACACCGTGATTCCTGAGCAATCAAATCAGCAACCGGATGATACTAAATTTACCCCCCAACCTTCTACTTCGTTTGTTTCTCCCTCTCCTTCTTCCTCTTCGCTTGATGAAGCTAGTAATACTAAAAAGCAAGCAACTGAGAAGAAGAAGAAAGGGAAGGAGAAGAAGAAGAAGAAGCCAATGACAAAAGGGGGCAACCATGCATCGTCTGGTGAAGATCCACACAATACACCATCCAAACCTAAATCTCCATGTGTCATTTGCAAAGGAGACCACTATCATCGAGATTGCCCTTGCATCCCGCAGACCTTAAGGGACTGGTCTCCCCGCTTGCACAATCCGGTGTCCTCAACCTCTGACGATCATGTTGAAAGTACATCGTCAACTAGTGAAAATGAAGTCAATGGACAAAAAGGAAGATCTAAATTTCCCTGTAGACTATGTGAAGGTGATCGTGCCCTCCACCATTGTCCCTTCCTAGACGAAGCTAAAAGAGTCTTGGATAACTGTCTTGCTTCACTGCTACGACTTCCTCCTGGATACAAGAAACTCTTGCCGAGTCCATCACTAGTTGAAAATATGACTAACACACCTTTATTGTTGGTCGAAGCATCTATCATTGAAGATAAACCCTCTGAGTCCATACAGGACCAAAGTCAACAGGTCGAGAGAGTAGTCGGCCCTTCAGAAGGTCTACCTTCAGATGATACAGCCACCAAAGAGAATGAGAACGACACCGTTCAAATTCTTTTTATTAACATAGAATACGATGAACCTGGGGTCAATCTACCCATTCCTTTACCGTAGGAAGTAAGTTCATCAGAGATTCATCCAGCTGTCTATTCGGTCACTCCCCCAAGCAATCTAATCGTTTCCTTCGATTGGAATCTACTAGGGAGACCCCGCCTACCATCTAATGTACCATTCTGAATCATAGTACAAGCTTACATAATGGTCATGGTTGGTATTATCATAGATCAAGGGGCTTCTGTGAGTATCCTTTCCTTCACTGCTTGGAAAGCGCTTGGTTCACCTTAGCTTCTGCATGAAATTCGAAATCTGTCAGGCTTCAACAAAGGAACCAGTCGACCATTATGGATCCTTCCAAATTTTCCTATAACTTTGAGAAGGAAAATTGTTTATCTGAACGTGATGGTAGTCCAAGGACCATTACATTACAATCTACTCCTTGGGCGTGACTACATTTATAGCATGGGAGCCATTGTTTCCTCACTCTTCCAAGTGATGTGTTTCCTGCATGAAGGCAGAGTGGTCCAGCTCATAGACCAGCTTTCATTCCCGGTTTAAACACATCTACTAGTCAAGTTCCATCCCTAACTGGTCTTTTTGCACAAGGAATGTCTCATCAATCTCCAGTCTGCCCACCTGATGATCGCGTGTGATTCGGTGAATGTGACTAAACCCAAGAGGCATGCACCCTAGTCTGCTTCGGCAGAAAAACCCCAGATATAAATTAGGTTTACATGTAGTAATATGACTAGTTTGACAATTCTGTCTGTTTACGAAAATGTATTAGTCTGGAAAGGGTTCCCCCGTCAAAGGTTATGTGATTGGGACTGACAACAGTCACTTTTGTCCATTTCGATGGACAACGCCAAGGAAGTGTTTCCTCTGCAAATGCGAATGAAACAATCTTACTAATGCAAGAACTTCCATATGGTAACCTGGAATCTCTACTTCGTTATACCTGGGGGCATGCAAACCTTTTTGCATGCAAGTGAAAAGCGACCATTTATTTTCTTAGTTTGTAGGCTCTTAACCCTTTAAACTCATAGGTTGGTCATTCCTAGCTTGCATAACAAAAGGCTTCGGAGCAAAGTTGCGAATGGGGCAAGCTCCCTAAAAAATGAAGCTACTGATGAGAGATATCCTTATTATACGATTGGCACGAGAAAGTTTACTTGAAGTTCAAGCTCCTAAAAAAATAAACCTAGCAATGAGCATATGTTCCCCGAGAGTTCAATCTCATTAAAAAATGAACCTACTTTCAATAAATAACCATTGCGATCACATAATTATTAGCTTGTGAACCTTGGTCGTGCTCTTACCATCACCCCCACTCTTTTTTAGCCGATCATACGCCTTCGTTTGATTGTTTACCCCTTTTGAGGAACAGCTGCGACGGGTGATTCTATTAGCCACTTTATTTACACTGTCGTGATTGAGAAAGTTCCAAACCTTACCTGGAACCAGCTGCTACCTGAAAACATCACTCGTTCCTCAAAAAACGAGTCTCCTTTAAGCTCTTTTCATCTGACTCGTAAAAATGAAAAGATTGTTGAGCAATTGGCCTCTCCAGCTCGTTAAATCAATTGGAAGGGCCATCCCTCCTCTAGATTTTAATCTTTTTGGACCTGAGGGATCATTACACAAAAAGATCGAGTGCTTGTCATGTTCGGCTCATTAAAACTATGGAAAAGTCATCCCTTTCATATTATTTTACTTTTTCGGATTTAAGGGATTATACTACGAAAAAGGATTACTAGAGTTGCCTTTCCATCTCTTTTTAGACTCTCTAAAATTGAAAAGGACCGAGTTATATTTTTCATTAAACTCGTTAAAACAATAGCGACAAACTTGTCTGTGTAGACAAGAACAAGTTTCACTATTGCTAGGCTCGTTAAAACATAGGGATGGGTTTGCCCGAAGGGAAAATTATAGAAAAAGCATATGTTATCCTCCTCAAGATTGACAAAAATAAAGAGGTACTGGTCAAAAATGACTGGGGAAAAATTGGGAAGAAAACTTGAATAAACTTTATTGGTAGTAGGTCGCTCTTAAACATGACACTTTCACTCCATCACCATGATTGAGTCAGGTTGGGTTATTCCATTCACCAGTCATATCGCCATTGGTCCTCTGTACCATCCATTTTTGGGGTTTACACTACCAATCCATTTCAGTGTCGTCAATATGTTCAAGAGCAATCGCTCAAAGAATTCACCAACCCAACTAACGTCTCATCTGCTGTGATACCTTCACGCTTCATTCTTTCATGACCGCCACCTTGAACCTTGTATCATTAGATCGTTTTCACCTCCACAAAATCATTTGCTCTATTTCGTGTCGTAGATGTGGGATTCATTAAGGCCCTCCTACGATGGGTCACTTATTATTGACATCAACTCATTATCCAAGAAGTTGACTTAGGAACAACCCTTTCAGTACTTTGAAGCTTGCATTCCTCAATGCAAGTTTCTCACTTCCAGCGATAGGTTTACATCAAAGGCCTTCAACCGGAAAATTTTGCTTGGTGTTCGACATTAACTCATGTATTCGCACCACGTGAATTGTACTGCAGTACCTTGAAGGTCATTATCATTATCGGTGATTGCTCTCGTTCTTGTTAACAGCTTACATCATTGGCTGGTAATTAGGCGATGTCTTTCCATGTTCGATATCAGAACACCATTTCACATGGATCGACTTGTATTTTGGGCGAATATTGAACAAGTTTGAAGACCCCAGATCTAGTTTCATCCATCCGGGTTGCGATATATTAAGGAAAATAAAGACATAAAATGTACATCATAGCTGCACAGATAATCATCCAAGCTAAGGGATGATGGCTCTACCAGAATCATCAGTCTGTCACACAGACGATTGTCTGTCATATGTACATGAAAATGAATTTATAAAGTTGAGCATGGAAATGCCCACCTCAGCTAGATCATGAAAATATTATGAAGATAATGTACTGTATTATATCTTATTATACGTCACCTTCTAGTCCGAAAAACTGTGGATCCTCATGATAAAGCATTTCCCCGGACATCAAAAGATTTACGACCTCATGCTTTATGGGGCAACTGTTATAGACATATTTGGGCACTGCAACCCCAACCTCATATGTCCATAAACCAAGGGCTTCTAAGCCCCTAAAAGTGTTGTTTCATACCCTAAAGGAACAAGGTCAGCTGATTACATCATCTCCCAGAAGTTCTCCCAGAAAAACTACTCAGCACTGGTCAAAACTGGACCATACAGACTACTCAGTGCTAAGGGTACGATGCATCTCACCTACGACATGCAAAAAGTTTGATGCATACTAAAAAGCCCTTCTGTAGGGTGCGATGAGCGAGAGCAAACAAATGGTGGAGGCAGATGGCTAGGTGGAAACCCAGAGAATCTTCTAGAAACTACCCATTTGACACTTACCTCTCTGAATTTGCCCAGGGATGAGTAAGAGATAATGAAATCTCCAAGTGGAACCAAGAACTATCAGAGGAATGACACTAATAAAAATCCTAGAAGCCGACTCACCCACCTGCAAATATCTATATATGGATCCCTCATCTTAGAGATCTAGGGGGCTGGAACTTTGTATTTTGTAAGGAAGTGATGTTGGTTTCTCTGAGAAACATCATAGTGTTGGGTGATCTAGCTTTTCATGAGGTGAAGAGGGCTTTCATGCTAGGAGGATGGTGTTGGATTAGACCAATGGGTTGTAATCCTCTCTTCTACTACTTCTATCAATAAAGCTATTTGACTTTTCCTCCATATTCTTGTATATTTCTGAATCTTGTATTGATATATGCATTTGTATGGCTAATATACATCTGATCCTATATTGTTTATGGTTATAGTTCTCTATGCTTTGATGGTATTATGCTACTTTGACTCTTCAAGTGTTCTTTGAAGCGGGACAAGTAAGGAAGGAGTGGTGAAGCTCTGTCAAAGGAGGAAGGAAACAAGCAAGGAGCCAAGCGAAGCTAAGGTTGGTACTCTCTACTTCTTTCTCATCTATCTCTCATAAAGGAAAACACAAGTAACTTTAGTCTGTTTGTTTCTAAGACAACTACCCATCCTAGTGGGACTATCAACTGTCAATGGACACTAGTTTTCCCGATAACAGGGGATCAGGAGATCAGGAAGGCGCAGATAACCAGCGGAAGAAAGAACCTGGAAAATAGCATCCCAGTTCTAGTGTCGTCAACCAATCCATGTTTAAAGTGGAAGAAAAATTTGAACAAGCCATATCATGGTGAGATCGATGCTTTGAAGTTGAACCACTACTTGTAGCAACTGGAAGTTTATTTCAGTGTCCATCAGATCAAGGAAGGGAAGAAGATCTCATTCGCGCCGCTGAAATCGAAGGGCCATGCACTGACTTGGTGGGAGAACACACAGAAACCCTAAGGTTAGAGGGAAAATCTCTAGCAAGTAAGTGGGAGGATTTCAAAACCCTCATTAAGTCACAATTTTATCCCATTGGGTATGTGGAAGACCAGTGGATCCGGTGGCATTACTTCAGGCAAAAGTCAAGCGAAAACATGTAGGAGTACACCACAAAATTCAGAAAGATGAATATAATGTTGGGTATCTCTCCAAAGAACCCATATGTACTCCTCAAGTATTTGGTGGGTCTTCACCGCCATCTGCATGAGCAAGTGATGTTGTTCAAGCTGAAAATAGTGGACGAGGCTTGTGTACAGGCACAGTACCTGGAGAACATACGCCTGGAAAGAGCGCAATCAAGTGGATCAAAGTAAAAGGAGAAAAAGATGCTTCTAAGGAGGGGAAGAAGAATAAAAAAGGGGGAAAAGATAAAAAGACGGTGGCCATAGCACACTAGTTGAAAGATCATATCAACCACTACAACATTAATGTCCATACAAAGGAGAAGTGCTGGAAGTTTCATCCAGAGCTGAACCTGAAGAACAAGAAGAAAGATAATAAGAAGAAGAATCTCATGGCCACTAATTCAAGCAACCAAGTTGAAATCAGATCAGACGTGGATGAGAAGATCGTATTTACATCAATGGGAAGGAGGTGAATCTGAGTAACCTTTAGAAACGAGAAGAGAAAGAAATGACCAAACTCTTCCATGTAAAGATACAGGTCAAGAAGACGAAGATTGATGCTCTATTTGACTTAGGATCGTAGACAAATCTCATTGTAGCAGATTTGGTCAAGAAGTTGGGTTTGGAATTTCGTGATCATCCAAACCCATATCCATTGGGATGGGTACATAAGGAAGTAGAGCTGAAGGTAACAAAAAAGTGTAAAATTAGATTTGCTATCAACGTTGATTTTATTGATGAAGCAGATTTGGATGTGGTTTCCCTTGATGTATGTGTAGTTGTGTTTGTGAGTCCATACATGTACATGTGTGATGCAATATTCATGAGGAGAGATAACCAGTACTGGCTCATCAAGGATGGAAAACCATTCATCATCAATGGGAACAAAGGAAAGTCAAAAATTTCACTGGTAAGTGCCAACCAAGCCAAGAATTGATCAGTTCCAGCAAGAAGTATGTTTTATTTTTTTAAGAGAAAATTACTCTATAGAAGAGTTAATAAGAGGCAAGGCATCCCCAGAGGGGTGTACTAAGAAACAAAAACAAAAATTGGAGGATTTGTTACAAGAATACAAGGACGTGTTCCGAGAGCCTAAAGGGTTACCCCTTAAGAGAGAAGTGGAGCACGAGATACAACTATTTCTAGACTCCCCATTGCTAAATATTAGGTTTTACAGGAAGCCTATTATAGAAGAAAGTGAGGTGAAGAAACAATTTCAGCAGCTGCTGGAAAGGGTGTCATTAGATCGAGTACATCACTATGTGGGTCACCCATCATCATTGTGCCAAATAAGGATGGGGCTTGGCAGATGTGTATAGATTATAGGGCGTTGAATAAAATCACGCTCAAGAATAGATACCCCCTACCTAGGATAAACAATCTGCTAGATCAGTTGCAACAAGAAAAGTATTTCACCAAGCTAGACTTGAAGTTTGGATATCACCAGGTTCGAGTCAAAGAAGAAGATACTTGGAAGACCGCCTTCAAAACCAGGCAAGGTTTCTATGAGTGGTTAGTTATGCCTTTTGGCCTATGTAATGCACCAGCTACATTTATGAGATTAATGAATGATGTATTGAGCCCTTTTATAGATTCATTTGTTATTTTCTATTTGGATGATATATTGGTATATAGTGCTACCTGGGAGGATCATATTTCACATCTGACGTAGGTGCTAGAAACATTGAAGAAGCACAAGCTACTAGCAAATCTCAAGAAGTTTGAGTTTGCACGGAAGTCCTTGGTGTATTTGGGATATGCGATTGGTGGAAGATAATTGAAAATGGGTCCTTTCAAGATGGAGGCCATCATGAAATGGCCGGTGCCTACTAATGTTACTAAGGTTATCAATTTCATTGGAGCAACACAGTACCTGAGGAAATGCATAGCCACATTTTCAATGGTAGCAACATTGCTCCACGCAATAACATCAAGTGGCAAGAGTTTCTAGTGGGTTAAAAGGCAGCAAAAGGCTTTCGATGAATTAAAGAAGAAGATCAATGAAGCACCAGTTCTAGCATTACCAAAATTGTAACGACCCTTTGAAGTGGAGACAAATGCGAGTGGATATGCTATGGGAGTTGTCTTGATGCAAGGAGGAAGGCTCGTTCGCTACCATTTTGAAGTATTTCATGGGGCAGTTCTTAACTACCCTACCTACGACAAGGAGCTCTATGCCATTGTGCAATTTGTGAAGAAGTGGAAGCATTATCTGATGGGATATGAGACAATAATACACACAGATCATCAACCATTACAGTACATACAAGCCCAGAATAAGCCACAGCAATCTAGGCACTACAAGTGGATGGGGTTTTTACAACAGTTTCATTTGGTGATCAAGTATAAGAAGAGAAGCACAAACAAGTTGGTTGATATTCTTTCAAAGCCACCCACATTAAAGATTACAACTTTTGGGACTCTTATGCACATGGATCCATTCACCCATGATGCATACAAAGAGGCATTTTCATAATATGACTTCAAGGAGGTGTATCAATAGTCGTAGATTCAAAGTCATGTGCACGATGGTGAGAACACCGTTAACTACCATGTCTAGTATGGGTTAAGGCTACAGGCTGGATAAGCTATGTGTTCCTAAATGTGAGAATTTGTAGTTGATTAGAAAGGCTCACACCTCTAAGGTTGCAGGGCACTTTGGTGTAGGGAAGACCGTGGCTAACTTGCAAAGGTATGTGTATTGGCACAAGATGCAAGAACAAGTAGCTAGGTTCATAAGAGGATGCATGCTTTGTTGTACCAGCAAGCCTAGCAACAAGAAACAGGGTTTATATCATCCCTTAATTGTACCTACTCATCCTTGGTAAAGCATTTCCATGGACTTTGTGGGAATTTTACTGACAACTAAAAAGGGACATGACTACCTATTCATGGTAGTTAACAGGTTCACAAGATGTGCGTTATGATGCCATGTAAAAATACCAACATCGAACAAGAAGCAGCAAACTTGTCCTTCGGAAAATTTTGGGTACACTTTGGCATACCAAGGAGCATCATTTTAGATAGGGATACAAGATTTTCTCGGTGCATTTTGAACTACATTGTGGGAGAAGATGGACATGAAGTTGAAGAGATCTACAGCATTCCATCCACAGACAAATGGGAAGATAGAAGTAGTCAATAGGACTTTGGTGCATATTTTGATGGGTTACAACCAAAATCATCTGAAGACTTGGGATGAAAATATGGTATATATAAAACATTCTTATAACAGAGCAGTCCACACTTCTATAGGAAAGTCCCCATTTGAAACTTGTTTTGGATATTTTCCACCTTCACCTTTGGATATTGCATATGGGCAACAAGGAGGAGTGAAGGAAGACCTTACAAGAGATGCTTTGAGGGTTGAAAATTTTTATAGAGAAGATCAGATAGATCCATCTATAGGTACAGGAAACACTACAGAAGGCAGGTGAAGTATAAGGCCAAGTGATCATCACATAATAGAGAAATCATTCAAGGTGGGAGACAGAGTATGGCTATAGTTGAACAAGGAGAATTTGTAGGGGCCTGGTAAGAAAATCAAGGCTCTAATGTATGGTCCCTTTGAGATACTGGAAAATTTGGGTGATAATGCCTATCGACTTAGTTTACCACCATATATGTGCATTTACTCAATTGTAAATGTAGATAATTTGAAACTGTATGAGCCTTCCATGCTAGATCAGGGAGAGGAATAGGTCCTACCTTCTATGGAGGATTTGGCACCAAATGCTCAGGTAGAGTTGACAGAAGATATTGTTTTGCAGAAGAGGTCTAGAACTACAAGACAAGGGCAACAAGACCTTTGGTAGATTGGGTTGAATGGAAAACTTCCAAGCAAAGCTAAATGGTACACTAGAGAGAAGGTGGAGGAAAAATTTCCTCACCTCGTTCAGTAAAATATTTTGGCTCCTGAAATAGGGAGGTGTGATCCGAATTGGATCATTATATTTTTTTACATCCATCTCGATGCATTTAGAGTGGAAAAAGTGGAGGAATAGGCTCACGGGACTGCTTTTACCGACAGGAGCCAGTTTTGCGAAACGTGGTCTGAAACCTTTTAGGAGCATTTTGACGCATCACACAATGCTTTTTGGAGGTAAAACTTTATTTATTTAGTGACAAACCTTCTCATGATGTTATAAACACATAAATATTTCCAAAGGTGCAATAATCGCGTCAATCAGAGTCCGTATGCAAAAGTTGTGCCACTCAGAAGTTGACTTTCCTGTTTTCACACCTATAGGTAGGGAGGATGCTGCATTAATCCCCATTATTCATGGAAAAGGGGCTAGCCACGTGTTTTTTATGTAAAAGACTTTAGAAGAGTCTATTTTTTAACTCTAGTTAAGAGTTGATGTAGTCAAACTTAACCACTAGTAGGTTATCAGGCTGAGTTATAACCGGGCCACTAGGAGGAAGAGGCATTCCATTCTTTCGAGAGTATTTGTTCCATAGTTAAGAAAATATAGCTAGGAGAGATAGGAGGTAGAGCACACAGAGAGTATCTTTGCACTAGATCATCCCACAGGTCACATACATTACTTCTTTATATCTGCAGCCATATTTTCAGACAGAGAAAGAGAGCGAAGTGACCTCACCTTCTAGCTCGGTTTTCTCCTGAAAGGGTTTCCTAGAGAGAATAAATTGTGTATTATGTGTGTGTGAGCTTATTTTTTCATTCTCTACTTTTCTACTTGATTTATTTTTATATGCATGTACTAATTACAGTTAATTTTACAGATCTAGAAATTAAATAAAATTGTAATAGTGTAGAATCTCATATTTTTAATATAATATTATCAGATCTACTATGGTGAACTGTCCAGTGGAATATCCACAGTAGTTTATTGATCAATATCATATGTATCAAATCTATAGACACCAAAAGAAATATATGAGAAACTAGTAGAATTTTTCTCATATGAAGACAAGAATTGTACAAGATGAAGATATCAAAGGAAGAAGGAATAGGCTCATACTTTATGAGGGTGTCATAAATAAGAGACCAACTACAGGTTAAAATTATGAAAATGTGGTCAAATTCCACTTTGGAAAGCTCACATGATGGAGATAATTATTGCATTGAATTCCTCTTTTCGAGAGTACCAAAATCAACCTAAAGATCACCTCATTTGGACAAGAAAAAGTTGGTTTTTTTAATTTATGTTCCCACTCATGTATATCGGATCAGGTCGGCCCTATGCATATGTATAATTGGACAAGTCAACTTCAACATAAATTGGACCCTCATGGAAGCCTATAAATAGAAGATACCTCAAGCTCATTTTGACACATTGATCAAGCCATCTTCTCTTCTCTTCTATTGTCTTGGTTTTCACAGGTCTGACGGATAAAGTTCGCACAAGGGTCGGAAACTAAAGGGTTGAAGCTCACACGAATCTAGGGTTTTCGTTTCTCATATGTTGGCTCATAACTAAGCATTCTTGGCACTGAACGCATGCACAAAGTGGTCAAGGGTGTGTCTGGGAAGCCTCAGACACTCGCACAGTAGCCTGAAGGGAGTGTCTAGGGTTTCTGAAGTAGATCGGGTAATCTGGTCCCTAGACGCATGCACAGAGTAGTCAAGGGTGTGTCTGGGAAGCCTCAGTCACTTTCAAAGTATCTTGAAGGGTGTGTATGGGGGATTTGAGGTAGATATGAGTGTATCTGTCCCTAGTTGCACACATACAGTTTGTCAAGGAGCGTCTAGGACTTCCATAGTTGCTCGCACAACTCCTCCTCCATGCATCTGAGACTAAAAGATGAAACTGAAGTACTCCAAAGATTCTACTCAATGACAACGATTTTCAAAAGTAGGCTACAGACAGCGATAATACATTACAGTCCTCAGAATTAGGGTTTTGAATACAAACATGTTTAGGTTCATTTCATGGATGTTCTAGTTGTTGTGAAGATAAGGATCATTGTACTCTCTTTTGTTGAATCATTTGATGACAATCTATAAGAAAAATAATTTGCAAGGGTTTTCCCCATAGTTTCTTTTTCCCTGGTCTCTGACCAATCCAAGTGTCTCTATGTGTTCATGCTTTTCTTCTATTGTTCCTTTATGTTTTGCTACATTGATGATGATGATATTGTTCTTTCTATATAGTTGCATATGTTGATGAATAATTATGTAAATCTGAACAATGTCATGTTGTTAAGGGGTGAACTTAATGTGTTAATGGATAAATTAAATTATCAAAGTAAAGAACAATATAGCCCTAATAAAATTTAATAGGGTATCAAATTCGGGTTGAAGAAAATCCATGGATATCACCCCATGATGACACCATTGATGGAAGAAAGAAGAGGATGGTGGATACGTAAAAGAATTTAGGGCTTGAATAAAACCTTAAACAATTTGTGTATTTGGGTTTCATGGGATAGTCCCTAGGAGGCATGGTTGGTTAATTGAAGGCAACATTGGTATGTGGACAATGGACATTGATGCCTCTTGAAGGATGGAGAGGATCACCTCCCACTGAAGATAAGAATTTCTTGACATGTGATGCTTCTTACTTTTGTTTAGACTTGTATGATTCTTGCATGTGTATTTGAGTATATAAATGTTTCTAACCTCCGTGATGAGATGTGATCAGTGGATTCTTCTTGAGGATCATTTTAAATGTAGGAAAGATGGCTAGAGCTAGAAAAGGTAAAGAGGCACTGTATGAAAAGGTGACAAAGTGCTACAAGTTGCCTATGTCTAATGAGAATGTGCACATGTATTTTAATACCACAAGGTATGCATGGCATGTTACACTAAATGGCTAGGTAAGCCCTGAGGTATGATGAGAATCTCTATGACTCATGAACATGATTTGGATTTATGTTTCCTATGATGAAATGGTGCACATGGTATTGAACATTTGATCTTCTTGAAATGTTGATCTTTGTTCTTTGTGGTATACTTGATGTTTAGCTAGCATTTATCTATTGGAGATACTCTTGATAATTATCATGCATTTCACATAGAAGGATGGCTCATTGACTCTTTATAATGTTTGTGATGAACATGATCAAAGTATAGGAAAAAGAGTTGAAACTCTTGTTGTTTTGATAAAGTTCTATTGAATGACCTTACTTTATCATATAGATAATGATAAGCATGGTAACCTTGATGATAGAGGTATATCTATGTCGTTGATACTTTAGATATTTTTACTAACTACGGTCATGTCTTGATGTGATGAGTAACTATGGCATATGGTAAAACTAATTGTACTAACTTGATGGATTGACTTTCTATTGTTACATTTGTCTGATACCCTAATCACTTGACTCTAATCACCTAATGAAGGATTGATGTCATGATGTTGATGACCATGATGGATATATGTTTGGTTTTATGATCCAACAAATATGTTGTTGCATGAATCTAGTATAGATAGGTTGATGACATGAAAGAATATGAATGAAGTGGATTCCCATTCAGAGGGAGAATCTTTCCTCAATATTATTACTCATATTACCATTTGCATTATGTGTATATTATGTACTATTGAAGTATGATTTATGGGTATCTGACGTTGTTGATCTACAACAAAAGTCTGAACTAAGGCAATATGGTTTTATCTCACTCAAAGCTTCAATTGCATGGAAGAAAGGCTACAGGTGCGACTATAGCCTCCCAGCCATGCATATGCAAGCTCAAGGGTGCAATCAAGGCACTAAAGATAAGTTATGGGATGGTTCGACCATAGTTGCTTGCATATGGTTACCCATATCTATTACCCATAAGGTTAGAGTAGCAGCTCACCCTATCTTTGGATTTGCACAGTGAATCCCAGTTGGCATCATACCCACAAGATGGGCTTGTTAGGATTATCCCTCTCTGTTTGGCCAATGGTTGAGGACACTTGGGGGCATGAGATCCTTACCTTTGGGAAGATCGGTAGGCAATAGGAAGGTTTGAGTAGTAGCTCCCCTATATCACCTATTTCTCGATATGGAGTCGTAGTAGTAGCTCCCCCATGATATTTTGGGTTTACTAGTAGCTCACTGATGTGGTCCCAGGTTGAGATTTTCTCCCTAATGATATGATATTAAATGATGATACGGGTAGTAGCCCACTGATAGAAATTCTAGGTACTAGCCCGCTAACTGATATTTAGGGTAGTATCTTGTTGACAAATATTCCAGGTAGTAGCCCGTTGACAAATATTCTAAGTAGTAGCCCATTGACAGATATTTCAGGTAGTAGCCTGCTAACAGATATTCTGATTAGTAGCATGTTGACATATATTTCAGATAATAATCCGCTAATAAATATTATGGGTTGTAGCTCGATTAATAGAGGGTGGTAGCTTAAACTCCCCTCCAGTAACAAATTCTTCTACTTTTAGATTCATAAATATTCAGCATATGAGCAGGAACAATCAAGAGATAAGCGGGAGTAAGCAAGATATGTACATTGATGATTCGAGATGATGAGATACTTTAGATGGGACATATGATGACAAGAAATCATGTTGATCGATAGTCAGATATTGACAGGTGGAATTCTCCCTAGTTGAGAGGGAGTGTTAAAATCATGCAAATGCGGTCAAATTCCACTTTGGATAGCTCAGATGATGGAGATAATTATTTCATTTAATTCCTATTTTCGAGAGTACCAAAACCAACCTAAAGATCAGCTCATTTGGACAAGAAGAAGTTGGTTTTTGAATTTTTGTTCCCACTCATGTATGTTGGATCAGGTCAGCCCTATGCATATGTACAATTAGATAGGTCCCTTAAATTCAAGTGAACCCTCATGGAATCTTATAAATAGAAGAGACCTCAAGCTCATTTGGAGACACTGATGAAGCCATCTTCTCTTATCTTCTATTATCTTGGTTTGCATAGGTATGATGGAGAAAGTTCGCACAAGGGTCTGAAATTACAAGGTTGCATCCCGCATGAATCTAGGGTTTCCTTTTCTCAATAATTGGCTTGTAACTAAGCATTCTCGACCCTAGATGCATGTACAACGTGGTCAAGGGTGCATCTAAGAAGCCTCATACAATCGCAAAGTTGACTGAAGGGAGCATCTAGGGTTTTTGAAGCATATCAGGTAGTCTAGTCCCTGGACGCAGGAACAGAGTGGTCAAGGTTGCATCTGGGAAGCCTCGGTCACTCGCACAATAGCCTGAAGGGTGCGTTTAGGGGTTTGAGGTAGGGCTAAGTGTATTTTTACCCAATCTCATGCATATATTTCACCAGGGAGCATCGAGGATTGCAATAGTTGCTCGCACAACTCTTCCATGCGTCCAAGACTAAAAGGTGAAATTTTAGTACTCTGAAGATTCCTCTCAGTGACAAAAATGTTCAGCAGTAGGCTACATACATTGACAATAAATTACAATCCTCAAAATCAAGGTTTTGAATAGAAGCATGTTTAGGTTCATTTCATGGATGTTCTAGTTGTTGTGAAGATATGGATCAGAGTACTCTCTTTTGCTAAATCATTGGATGATGATCTATAAGAAGAAGAAGAATTTGCAAGCTTTTTCCCCATAGTGGGTTTTTCCCTGGTCTCCGACCAATCTTGATGTATCTATGTGTGCATGCTTTTCTTATATTGTTCCTTTATGTTTTGTTGAATTGATGATGATGATATTTTTATTTCTACCTAGTTTCATATGCTGATGAATAATGATGTAAATATAAATAATGTCGTCATTGTTAAGGGGTGAACTTAATGTGTTAATGAAGAAATGCAATTATCAAATCAAAGAACAATATATCCCTAAGAAAATTTAACACTACAAGAGTTGGAAGAAATAATGTCCGACAAAGAAATGACCACCATAGCGCTCAATGCACTACAATAGGAATGGGGAAACTTTACATCAAGAATCTATGGAAATAAGGAAGTTACCCCCATCAACTTTGGTCACCATGTAAAATTTAATAAACCAAGTTGAGGAAAAAATGTGATATAGGATCAAACAATCAAGTTCAAGCATTCGCTGGCATGGCTAAGAGAAAATGGAAGTTTGGGAAGTTTGGTCCTCAAAAAAAGAAGAAGAATATGTTGAAGATCCAATGTTAAGGCTATCAAGAATATGGGCACTACAAGATAGATTATCAAAAAATCAAGAAGGAAAAAAAGAGGAAAGAAAAAAATGAGGATCATATCACTGAAAAAGTGGAAGAAACTGATGAGATGAAATCCAAAGGGATAGATATTCACTATTAAGGTTTCTCCATGACATATCAAGGAGAAGTGGAAGGAGAAGATACCTCCACCATGGTAGTCAAGATGAGAATAATTATAACGAGATGCATCTTAGTAGAAGATGGCATCATATTAGAAGCATACAATTAAATCAAAAGCTTGATACATCCTTATAAAATATTGAAGGATAGTTGAAGTAGAAATCTATGTGGTTGTAGAAGCCATCATCGAAGGAAGTAGCTCTTGGTAACCTCATTTAAAAAAAAAAAAAGTAGTACTTATGGTTAGAAGAAATTCACCTAGTTTAGATCTCATGATACATCATTAGGAAGAATCATTTACAGAAAGGGGATAATCAAGATCCTGTGTTGGAATCTTGATTCGAAGGTTCACCTCTTGGAAGATGCAAGTGCCTCACTAAGAATTCCACCTTGTATGTGATTCATTGTTTGGAAGAATGATGGTATGATGACAAAGGAATGCAGCATGTAAATATGGTTGAAGTAGTGTCAATCAAGGAAAGGAAAATTTTGAAAGAAGCTTAGATGACCAAAAGAAAGAAAGAGGTATGTATGCATGTATTTAATTGATTCATTTCATCATATAGTTGCATGGGTAATTGTTCTATCTCATGAGCATGATCAAAGAAAAGGGATATCCTCCTTTGCAAAGATGCATGAGGGCATGGTTCACATATTGACTATATGAAATCAACATAACATGTCCTCATATTGAATATGAGGTAGTTTGAAAAATATATAGGAACTATGGATGAAATTTTCTCGAGAAGAGATCGTGAAAAGATGCAACTATGAGCACATAGAAAAGAAAATCAACATCCGATGACTAGGAGAATTGACCATGACATATCCATGGAAAAGATATGAAGACTCTGATGAAGTATGGAAAGAAAGGATACCATTGACATTTTATATCTTGGGTATGTGTTAATATGTATGCAGGATGCTGATGTTTCTGTAAGCAGATGTCATGATGAAGGGTCATCACAAAAGGTAAACTTTGATTTGATGTTCATTTTTTATTTTTGAACAAAACTCTAGATGGGTTGATACAGGGCTACCTAAAGAGAGTTGTATATGTCATGTACAACTAAGAACTCATGTGGTTCGATAGAAGATCCTGAAGGAAACATGACGTGGAAGAGGTAGTTGTATGAAGGAAAGCTAGTTGTGGACTACAATATCACTTTCCGATGAGGGGAAGGACGACATGAATGAACTGGGGAAAGTGATGGATGGTCGATGCCCTAAAAAATGAAGGCTCCATAATAATGAATATGAAATTCATGACATTGAAAAGGAGGAGATAAATAAGAATCTAAAGGTCCCATGTTCTCCACTAAAGAAGAAAGTTGTTGGAAACAAGTCCTTGGTTAAGAGGGAT
Organism: Pinus taeda; assembly: GCA_000404065.3. Classification (NCBI taxonomy): domain Eukaryota; kingdom Viridiplantae; phylum Streptophyta; class Pinopsida; order Pinales; family Pinaceae; genus Pinus; species Pinus taeda. The sequence continues at coordinate 40,664 of APFE030772121.1, forward strand.
CTTAGACAAGTCCCTGGATAAAAGGGAACTTAGGTAGATTCATTTTTATAGGAATGGGTATATCCTCCCTAATTGAGAGGGAGAGATAGATACATTATTCATGCCTTCACTTTAGGAAGAAAGAATGGAGGAATGGGTAAGCATCTGGGATCTAATACTCTTTGAGGATGTGGTAGGGAATCCAAGATAAGAGTAGTCGTAGAGGACCAATATTCTTTGGGGACTAGGAATATAAGATAAGAATAGTCCCAAAATGACATACCATGTGAACACCTGGGTGGGGTATGTTCCTTGAGATACAATGATGATGGTGTCTATAAATGATTGGTCTTGCCAACATTGTGCTCCGATCTTTTGAAGAGATAGATTTGTTAGTCAAGGCCTTGCTATGTGATAATAATGGATGATATGATGGTAAACGAATGGGTTACAAATCTGACTCTTCTCATGATAATCCATTAAATTGAGAATGTCCAAAGTACATTGTATGGATTACAAATACCTCCCTAGTCAAGAGGGAGTGTTAAAATATGTAACTAGGTTCTGTATTCATAAATACATATGAATAATGATTTTATGTATTTAATATAAAGAGAATAATAAATTTATTATTGTTCTTCTTGAGGCATGGGTTTCGTGCTCAAGGAAAAACTATTTTTAGGTCAAGCACACATTTAGTGCTTCTAGATTTGTCATGAAGTCAATTGAGTCATTGTCGTGTATTGAAGACCCATTTGGGAATGTCACATATTGTAAAGGAAAATTTATTAAGTCAAATTAGAGTCAAAATACCCTCCAAGACCTTGTCATGGCGCAAATATCAGGTCACCCTACATGAAGAGACAAGTCAGCCTAAAGATAGCAATTTGTACCCCTCAAAAGCCTATATGTAAGAAGGAACTCGGCCTCATTTGGACGCACTCTCAAGCAAGTTTGATATCCTCAATATAGAAGTTAGAAAAAGGAGGATAAGAAGAAGAAAAATATAGAAGTTTTGGGTCTCTCTCTTTCTCTCTTTTGTTAGGGTTTCTAGAGTTACTAGGCAAGACAAAATTCTAACGCTACATCAAAGTTGTGAAGTTGCATCGAAGCTGTGAAGTTGCTTCTAGGTTGAAGTTATGAAGTTGCAAGGTCGAAGTTGTGAAGTTACTTCTAGGTTGAAGTTGTGAAGTTGCAAGGTTGAATTTTTGAATTTGCATCAAGGTTGAAGCTTTGAATCTACTAGGTTGAAGTGGCTAAAGAAGTTGGTATAAGGTTGAAGTTTGTTGCAGGAAGTTGCGTAATTCAAGAAGGAAGGTTGACTTGGTCTTGGAGGAGTCTTATTCAAGTTTCATAGGTCTTGGAATTCTTCAATTGAAGATTTTATAAGAAGAAAATAATTCTTATGGGTTTTCCTCTCAAGTGGAGAGGTTTTGGCCCTGGCTGATAGCCTATATCTTGTGTCATCTTGTCTCCTTGTTCTTTATTGTTTGGTAGTTGTTTGATGATAAGAACACAATAATAATCAAAGAATAATATAATCAATATAAATAAAAATATATCACAACCACTTATGAAAGTAAGATAAAACACCTATCTAGTTGCCCTAGATTTCTCAACACTAAGGAAACACTACCACATTGTTTCATTCATCTACTCTTCCTTAATTTATGTAATTACTTGCATGCAAATCACTAGTTTGAATTGTATTAGTCACTCTTTGGAAATCGTTAGAATCCCTTGTATAAGGATCACCTACATCTCTGAGGATCCATAGTCAAATATTTAGGAGATTAATTTCTTCTAGTCAACTATGTTATTGAAGGTTAATGGTAAGATAATTCTATTAGGATATTTCACTATCAATTTGATAATATGGTCAACGTGTTGATCAATGTTGTGAAATATTTATTCAAATCCAAAATTGTTTACAAAATTCATATGGACCACTACTTAACCATATAGAAGGGGAGTTTGATAGAAAAACACCAAAATCCCTATAATAAAATACAACATTATTCATACACACAAATTTCTAATTGAATGGACCGGGAAACCTATAGGATTTTGAATCATTAGAATATCCTACTATATTATAAGAATGACTTCTTATATCTAGTTTCTTTCTCTTATCATTTAGAATAAGATCCTAAACTATACATCAAAAAGTTTTGATATGTTTCGCCAAGGGTTTCCTGTGATACATTTCTCAAGTGGGATCATATCCCATACAAACTTGGTTAAAATAATGTTTAATGGTATTTTTATTAGTATATAACCTATATTTAAAATTAAATTGGCATAACTCTGGCATGAAGAAAACACTATATTATTCCAATTAGAATCTAATTTTCTATTTCAAAAACACCAATATGATGAGGTGTCAAAGGTGCATATATTTCCCAAGTAATACCATTTTTATACAAGTAATTCTCAAATACCTTAGTCATATATTATTCTCATTTTTAGTTCTTAGACATTTAATATATATGTCACATTTTTCAACCAATAGCCTAGGCTCCTTAAAATTTTCAAAAACATGATCCTTATTATTTAAGAATTATTTCCAAATATTCCTAAGAAAAAACATTAGTAAATTTCAAAACATATGTTGTGTGTGTTAATCATGAAGGTTGGTATAGATAAGCTCTAGTTGGGCCTTTTCTCTCCAAACATTTCTAGTCTCAAATGTAGCCTATTTATTCTTTCCAACGACTGACCTTTTACCAACAACAATTACATATAAACTTCACCATTAATTTCATACCTTAGAAATTTAGATGTTTAGGTTGCTCATGAGAAATCCATGTTGGATCATCAATCAGTGTAGTCAACCCTCGATCTTGCTTCTTCAAAATAGTACTGTGTATTATATATCTTTTAAACGCATATCTTCGTGTTGTTGGTCAAAGTACTCATTGGATACTCAATGATGGAATCGACAGATGGAAGCATCGGTACCTTAACACTCCTGTCGAACAAAACTCTTTTCCATCGCATATCTGATGCTTCACTGTTCGCTTGAAAGTGTCGGAGCGACAAAACGTTTTTTGCACAATTTACTTATTTCGTTTATTACCTGACGCCTCATTGTTAGTTTGTTCCGTCGATCAAAACAACCTATGTGTTAGAATATTCGATGCTTGATCGTCGACCTGAAAGCATCAGAGCGACAACACTTCTATCGAACAATTTACTTATGTCATTGATTACCTGATGTCTCAACATCGATTTGTTCTGTCAGCCAAAACAACCTATGTGTTGAATATCCAACTGCAAACTGGTGCATAGCCTGCCGGATATTCGACGTTCTATCTGCTGGATATCTGACGATTTGTAGCATTGCAAAACTAACTTATAAACGTCAGTTTTTTAATTATCATTCCAGCCTTTTTATGTGTTGGATAATTGACATTTGTATTTTTTCATACCCGACAGTAACTAAACTATCTACCATTAGATAAAATTTCAATGGCAACTTGATAAGCACTGATGTGTCAGATATCTGATGCTAATAAGTCGTATATCTGAATAATAGTCATCAGATTTATGCTCCATTTGTACTAGTTTCAACAATAACAAAATGGAACAAGCCCACTCCATCTCAAAATGACACGTGTCAAGATCCAACATATGCATGCACAATAAGGAAGATTCCAAAGGTCAGTGCTCCTCAAGAAGGGTTCAACACTTCCCATCCAAATAAATACAGTACTCCAATGCTTGTTTCTAAGCCATGTGTACCTCTAGGTTTGCGAAACCTACATGATCACTCCTCAACCTAAGCATCCTTAATTCAAATACAAGCATCCATGCAAGAAACCAATTATCCCCATGCTTCCAAAGGATCAAAACCCTCTTCCTAGATGCCCAAAAATCCTCCTTCGAGTGGATCATTATCCCAAGAATCCAACTAAGGTCTCCATGTACACCACATGAAGAATGTTGTGATGCCACATAGGTCTCTAACCTCCTGAGGAATGGGTAACATAAGCCTCAAGTCAAGGTATATTTATTGTTAGCACTCCTCAAGTCAAGTTATAGTTATTGTTAGCACTCCTCAATGTCCTAAGGCTGAGAAAGGAAGCCAACGAGGTAACCTCAAACCAACTTTGGACTTGGCAGCTAGCCCTGCAAAATAAGAGAGGGCTCTCTCTATATCAATCTCATAGTCAATGGAAGTGACTATAGGATATGTAGATTTTAGGCTAGGTATTTAGCACAGTGGGGTTTGATTTAGGGTTTGTTGGGCAGAAAAACTAGGTCTAAGAACTAGGTCAAGTATCCCAAATTATCAGTTGCGGAGATAAGATGGAGCAAGGTAAATACAATTAGTGTCACAAAGTAAATTTTTCATTGTAGTATGGTGAGGGAAAAAAAAGAAGCAAAATGAGCATATAAGTATGAATTCATTTGCTTAGAAGAGAAAACACTTATGTGAAAACCTCAAACAAAACAGAGCATATTGATCATGAACTCTGCTTTAAAACTTAAGAGATAATCACCATAAGAAAATAGATGGATGTTATAAATACTTAATCATTAAATGCATAAAGAAAAATGAAGAAACACAGTGCCAAAAACCACGTCACAAGAATCCCATGAAAATAGTTGCAACTGCATATATTTCTGCAAAACTGTGTAGTACACTAGTCCAAGAGATGAGCTTCAGGAATCCAATCCCCTCTATAAGTTCATTATGACTACATATAGATTGAAAACAACATTCCCCCTCTCAGGGGTCGAATCCTCATTCTTAGGAACTGATTTCCTACTCCTACCTAATCCCTACCACATCATGAGTAGTTAGAAACTACTTGCCTCTTTTACATTAACTGATTTGAGTTTGACTTGAGAGCATTTAATTAAAAAATATCCACTCTAACCATCATTATGACATCCAATTACATCAAGTGACAACACTTAGAAACTAATTGCATTGACCAAAGTTGACTTTTGGCCATGAAAACTGAGAAACAGGTTTCCTCCATAGAAGTGCAATGAAAGTTTGAAGACTAATTGAATGACTTTGGTGCATCTTTGAGCTGAACTGAAGATTGATATTCGTAGCTGGGGATGTCCTCTATATCACTGAAGCTTTAGATTATCAAAAACACTTCTCCAAGACCACCTAAAACTCAATTTTCCACAACTACTCCAGAAGCGTAGCGTGGGACCAAAAATAGTGGCAGAAAGGTGAAATTTTAGTGGTTTTCGACCTTTTCCTACAAATCCATGAGCTGACAAGATACCAAAAGTATATTTCTGAGATATAATAACCATAAGACACTTGTACATGTTTTCCATTTGTCATTTGGAGGTCCTAGGAAAAAGCGTAGCGTGGGCAACTTGCATTTCTGTAGGATGCTTGTTTTCCACTGCACACAAAACTCCAAAAAATTTCAAAACTTTACCAAAATTTGTCTCCTTTCCCATTTTTTGACATGGATTCAAACAACTAAGGAGGCATCAAATAAGATATAAATATTATCTCTCTTCCTAATCTTCTTTAGGGTCTTCTTAAGCTTATTCTTCATGTTCTTAACCCTAATTCTGCACACCATGTTTCTTATGCAATAGTGCCTTTCCAATTGCTTCTGCAGGGCAATGTTTTTGTTTTCCTTCCTCACAAGCTTCTCTAGGTGCACATTCACTCTCCCAAACCAATATTCCTTTTTCTCTTCAATTTCAGCTGCTATGGAGTCATGAAATGTTTCTAGGGTTTGAGGAGGAGGAGGATTTTCTACTTGTTGTCCCTTCTTAGCCATGGCTTTGGTTGTAGGTCTCTTTGGTTGTACTTGTGTGTCTTCATCCTGCTTTGCTACATCAATGACTACCTTACCTTTGTCCTTAGCTACCTTGTTGAATGATGGAGGATCTTCATGTGGTTTATCTTGTTGCATTAGGCTTAACTTCAGTTGCCTATTATCTTGTTTCAAGAGAGCCACCATGAAATTGGCTTTAGAAAGGTCATCCTGTAACTCTTTGATCTATACATGCTACTCTTTAATGATGTCTTCTGCTACCTTATACCCATGTTCAATCATATTTACCTTAGGAGGTACCTCTCCATGATGTTGCAAGTGTGAATCTCCTCTACCCCTAGGTAATTTCTCGCTCATGGCTTCATTTTGAACTTCTTCAATGATAACCTACTTAGGCACACTTTTTTCTTGAGCCCTAGTCATAGGTCTAGGAGTAGGTATGTCTCTTTCTATCTCAGGGGAAAAAAATAGCCTCTTCCCCTTCTTCTATGTTTATGAAACCTCTTCCCTAGGTTTTCTTTCTGTCACTAATGGTATACTAGATGGCTCAGGTCCTTATGGCCCTGATGATGTAGGAGTATTAGAGCTTTTGGACTGATGAGAGACAGGAAAGTGAGAAGTTGTCTCCATGAATGCTTCCCATGACATATTTACCTATGTGAGCTAGTGGAGAAATATGACTTTAATCAAAGCATGATGGAATAATCTTGCTTGATTATCTTTCCCTTTAGTCTGCACCTTTGCATCCATCTTGACCAGGCTTCTAAACAAGTAATTTGCTAGGTTTATTGGTTTGATGGATGTGAAATGCATCAACAGCCTGATGTGGTACTGATACAACTTGTTGAACCTGCCTTCACAAGTGAAATATTTCATAATCATCTTCATCAAAGGAGTATACTTATCCAACAACTGCTTGCTAGGAAAGATATGAGATGGGGTTGCCTTATACTGGGGTTTTAGGAATACTTTGTAGTTTTCAATGTCCAAATCCATCCCCTTAAACCAAATTTCTCCTTGATTGGGGATACTAGTGGCTGAAGCTATAACCTCTGCTAAGACATGGAATTCCATCCCTGCTATGGTGGGCTTGTTCTTCTTGAAATGGATGGAAAATAGACTAGTCAGCTCACAATGGTAGCCCTCCTCTTGTACTTTCTCACAAAACCCTAGGCAGCCTACTTGTTTGAATGACCTCTTGATGAACTCTGAAACATTGATCTCTTGCATATGAGTTGGCTCATAGCTGGAGACATGTCCCCCCTTGTTGTATTTCTTCTTTTTATTGGCCATGATGTTGGTTTTGTATGACTAAAAATCTTAGTTTGAGAGGATAAAGGGTAGGGGTTTAGGGTTGCAAAACAGGGGAAAAAGAGCAACTAGTTTAGGGAAGGGAATGAAGGGGATAGGGATTAGGAAAAATTCATGGCGTAGGGGTAGATATTAGGCACACATGGGAAGTGAAATATCACTGAGTGGATGAGGGTAGAAGGGAAAAAAGTGACAAGCACAGTCAAAACCCAAAAACACAACAGAAGCACAACATGGGCTAGGTTTTTTGGGGAAAAATGGTGAGATAGGGAATAAAGGTATGGGAAATGGTTTTGGAGGGCCTAACAAGTGTATACAAGGGTTTTTAGGTAGAAAACCTAGGTATTTTCTCTCTAAGATGAAGCAAAAACCAATGAAAACTAAAAGCGCAGCGAAACCCTAGGAAAGGGATTGTATTCAGTTTTTGTGAGAAATGATTGCATCAAAGAGGTGATGAAGGGTTGTAATTACTTGCTCAAGGGTCTTTGAAACTTGTAGATTGAGGGTTGAACCTTTTGTTGCTTTCTTTTACCTCCTAACCCAAAGTCGCAGCGTGCTCCCCAGAAGTGCAACATGCTAGTGCAGAAGCGTAGCGAGCTTGATGGAAAGGGTTTGGTTGATGAAAAATAAAGGCTCTGATGGTTGATATGAGTCACAATGGTGGAGAAGAGATATTGGAGGATTAAATTAAGTCTTTGAATGCTTGAATGGTATTTTATTACTTGAAATTCATTTCTTTTCTTTGGTGATGGTGTGACATAACATGTACCTTTGAGAAAAGACATGATGAGGTAGTGTACTATAGCTTTATTGCTCTTTTTGGAAAGGTTATATCCCCATGTGGGGTAAATGTACCTTTGATACCTTTTTTGGTAAAATTATCCCTAATTACTAACTCCTGTGATGGTGACAATGGTGATGACATGACTCCCATGTAGATTTTGATGACATGAGAAAATGATGACACCTAATACATATCTTAGCCATGATTTGGAATTTCAAACCCTTTAAAGTATGCATGTTTATGATTTTATGACAAAAATGATGACCAAGGCACTCATTTGATGATCTATCACAAGGAATGTTGATATGACCATGATGACATTTTATGACCTTGAAAATGGAGGGAGTAGTAATAATACCTAGACACTAACCAATGACCATTTAAAAACTAGGAGATGTCAAATTTTATTTGAAAAATTATTTGAAAATATAACAATTTGACTTAATAACCCTATCAATCACATGGAAAGAGTACATTTGATCACTGGAACTAATGGACACTAACAGTTATAATCCATGAGTGATATATCTCTAATGTGTATTCCCATCAAGTACAATTAAGGATAGCCAACACACCATGCACTCACAGATCACATGAATCACTCCCGATCATTCTGTGATCACTTCTGGAGTAACCATAAAAGATAAAAATTCCCTTTTACAAGGAAATTTCTTTCACGAGCACCACTCTTCTTCTCTAGCATATTATATAAACCTAAAACTTTACAATTTGTTATCGTTTCAAAAGCATTCATAAGCCTCTGAAATGGAGCTACCATCCAAACATCATTTTCCTGCATCAAGGAATCACAACTTACCTTCTCAAAACAATTAGAAGGCTTACAAATGGAAGTAGCCAATGCAATATCATTAGCATAACTTCGAGGAGGTATACCTACTATCATTGAAGATTTAGGTTTTCCTAAATGATTGTGTGCATCTTCTAATATCTAAGTAAGCCATCTTGACTTCCTATGGGATGGAGAAGAGGATGAAGATGTATCCTTCATCAATCTCTCTTTACTCACACATAGATTTAACTCTTCTTTTACATTTGAACTAGATTCTAGAACATCAACCTCCTCACTCCTTTCAATCACGAAAGGAGTTACCTATGATATAGTGGTCAAATCTTGGCTCACCATAGTCTCCCATTATGTTGGAAATTAAATATTGTAATCTTTAGAAGTCTCATTAAATCCAACAAATAAAATACTATTATAACATCTCAAACATATCCTTTGCTAGGGGCTTGGCCACTTGTGATTGTAAAGAAACATAATTGTGGACCATCAACAACCTACCAAACTTCTACTTCTTTCATATCAACTTCATGGGCCAAAACCTTCGTACACCACATCATGAGTTGTTTAGGATTTTCTGCAAAGATATTCACATATCCATAAAATACTAAGACAATTGGATTAGACCTATAAAAATCACAAAGATTATAATATACACAAATATCATTCATCCTAAAATAATAAGCTCATAGTGCAAACAAAAACTCAAACAAAGTATGAAAGAATCTATAAACATGGGTATCTCACACATGCAACTCAAAACATTTAGCAATGTAAGGAAAACCCTCAATAGAATCAACTCCTCCTTTCTAATAAAATCTAACAACCTTGTCTTGGTACTCTTTAACTATCTCTTCAACTATAGGCATGGAATGAAGCATTGATTCCACAATGGGTTTTGAGCATATCTCCATGGCATCCCACCATACATGTTTTATGTATGCATCCTCAAAAGTAGAAGGCTTGCCTAGCTTCTTGTTGGAATGGACAACTTCATGGGGCAAAACCTCTATACACCACATCATGAGTCATTTAGGATTTCTTAGAAAGACGTTCACATCTCCACAAAAAACCAAGACAAGTGGATTAGATCTATAAAAATCACATAAATAATAATTTGTACAAATCTCATTCATCCTAAAATAAAAATCTTATATTGCAAAAAATAAACAGCACAAAGCCTCCATGAAACTGTTGATATGTGTATCTTACACATGCACCTCAAAACCTCTAACAACCTAAGCAAAACACTTAGTAGAGTCAACTCCTTTCTAAGAAAAACCCAACAACCTTTTCTTGGTACTCTTCGAATATCCCATCAATCACAATCAAGGAATCAACCAATGATTCCACAATGGGTTTTGGACCTATCTTCATGGCATCCCTCCATACATGTTTTATGTGTGCCTCCTCAAAACTAGAAGGCTTGCTTAGATTTTTGATGGTTTGGATAAGTGCCATAGGATCAACAAGAAACTTACAGAGCTTACCATATTAAGTGTACTTGACTTGTAGCACATATGCAAATTCAATATGTGAATCTTTCTAAAGAGAAACATCAAAATGGGGCAAACATCCCTATCAAAAAATTTGCCCCCTTTCCAACCTATCACAATTATTTAATTTAGTTGTTCAAAACTAACATTAAATAACACATACATTAAGAGAGTCAACAATCAAGTTATAGTTGATCCAATGGGTGTGTCTCTTTCAAAATAAGCCTTCTAGAATTTTAATTTAATTATTATTAATTTTTAGGTGGATGGCCTCCATGGAATATGCCAAAATATTCTTAGTAGTAGTGACAGATAAAGAGTTAATATTTATCTCCAAGTTAGTTATTCCCTTTTAATTCCCTTATCTCAAAATAATTAATTAAAGAAAATATCATATCAACATGTGTCATGCTGGTCATGTGGTATTGATAAGCCATGGTATTGTACCAACGATCATTTATAAGTTAATAATTTCTATGGTAAAGTGGGAGTGAATCTCTATAGTCAACAATATTGTTATTTGTTTTTTAAAATGTGTGTGTGTGTGTGTGTGTGTGTGTGTGTGTTTGCGTTTAACTTATTTATTGTTTCCTTTTGTAATTAATAATAATAATAATAATTTATTTCATTTTTATGTTTTTTTTAATCTTGGCAATGTGAAATGTGTCATGAGGTAATTGTTTTGATGCTTATCATGGATTGATGTATCTCTTCTTTTACCATCCATTTAATTTGTGTTTTTTCTAGTTACTCATCAACCAAGTGAATTGCATTTAGTGAATGAAACATGGACAATTTTCATATTCTTAGACTATGTCATATCATGCATGCACTTATATAACTAATATTGTGTCCAATCTCTCTAGTTTGATTGGATTTTGAGGGTTTCATTATGTATGTCAGGCCAGGAAGGTAACTCATGAATAACTTTTCTATTTCATTAGCCAAATCGTAAATATATACATGATTGGAGAGACTCTTGGGATCCAATTCCAAGGTCTCTTGGTTTTCTCTGATGCATAACTGAAACTATTTACAATAATCCCAATCCTTTCGAATTGGGTGTCAACATTCCCCCCCTTAATTTGAAGGGATGTTGGTGAGTCCAAGCATCATTCTAAATCTTTCAAACTTTTCTCTTCCAAGCACCTTGGTGAAGATGTTTGCAGTCTGCTCATTTGTGGAACATTTTTGTAGATGAATAGTCTTGGCTTCAACATGATGTCGAATCAGATGATATTTTGTATTAATGTGATTGGTTCAATCATGGAACTTTGGGTTCTTGACCAAATTTATTGAAAAAATGTTGTCAATCAAAAGAGGAGGAAAATGCACTTGTTTCTCTTGCTAATCTTCCAAATTGTTTGCATGAACTCCAGGAGACAACTCATGATCCAAGATTCATAACATAACATGAAGTAGATACTCTAGTTTCTTTATCTCCGTCTAAATCTAAATCAGAGTATCCAATCAAGTTGAAGTCACCCACTTGTATATACTTGAGTCCAAAGTCTTGAGTTACCTTCAAGTACTTTAGAACTCTTTTTTCACCATACCAATGACCCTCACAAGGATTTTGCATAAACCTAGAGAGGATTCCAACAGCAAATGAAATTTTTGGTCTGGTAGTAGTTGGGTATTTGAGACTTCCTATGATTTTTCTATACTTCATCGCATCCTCAAATTCTTTTCCTTCAATGGATGTGAGATTTAAATTTTGTTCCATTGGAGTAGTCAAAGGATAACACTCATCCATTCCAAACATGTTCAATATATCTCCCATGTACTTCTTCTGAGAGAGGAATATAGACTTCGGATGTTGGGTTACTTCAATACCAAGATAGTAGTGAACATAACCCCAATCTGTCAGTTCAAAACCTTTCCTCGGTTCTCTCTTTATGGATGCAATGTTGTTCCCATTGTTCCCTCTCATCAAAATATCATCTACATACACCACAAGATATACAACTATTTTTCCAAATTTATTGACAAACAAAGTTACATTATCAGGATCATAATGTTTGAAATTGAGTTTCAAAAGATGCTCAATCAAATTCTCGTACCAGGCTTGTGGTGCTTGTTTGAGGCCATACAAGGATTTTACAAGCTTTTGTACTTTTTGTTCTTGATCCTTCACAACAAATCCTTATGGTTGGGACATAAAAACATTATCTTTCATATATCCATTCAAGAAATCGTTTTTTACATACATTTGACGGACTTTCCAGTCGTTCCAAGCTGTCAAGGCAAAGAGTTTCAGATAGTAGCCCATTTGTTGTGGGGGATAAATTATCCTCATAGTCAACCCCTTCCTTTTGTGCAAAACCTTTTGACGCAAAACTCACTTTGTGCTTGTCAAGTGAGCCTTCTACTTTATACTTGTTTTTCAAGACCCACTTGCAGCCTACTACTTTGGTTCCCAATGGAGGATCAACCAGCTTCCAGGTGTTATTCTTTATCAATGCATCATATTCTTTTTGCATCACTTCTTTCCATTCATCATGAGAAGAGACTTCTTTGAAGGAAGTTGGTTTGAAATTTGTAGACAAATTTAGTTCACAGTCATAAGAAACATCCATATCAACAAGGGAATCAGAATTGTCTACATCACCTCCATTTTGTTTGGTTGAGCTTCTTGTTCCTGTCTTTCCAACCTCATCAAGATGAACACTTTCAAGTGTCTTTGTCATCCATTTTGGAGGACCACTCTGAGATGGCCTAGGTTTCTCAGTTGATTGAGATGGGGTTGAATCAAGGTTTAGCCTCCCAATTCTATCAATTACATCACTCAAATTTTCATTAGTGGCTGGAGTTTCATACAAGGGAGAGAGTGCTTCAGAAGGAGATTCCATAGACTGATCCAATATAGGTACCCCCACTTCAAGATGTGGAATCTCATTATCAAACTCTTGAAAATACTTTTCATGTTCGAATCTATCCAAGTGATCAAGTTGTCGCTCAACAACATTGTCAATCTTGGGAGATTCAAGAAAGATCACATCTCTAGATATTATAAACTTCTTGTTAACTTCATCATAGGGGCAGTATGCTTTGGAGGTATTTGAGTACCCCAAGAAGATACATTTGTGGTTCCTTGCACAAAGTTTGTTTCTTTGTTCCTTAGGTATCAAGGCATAATAGGTGGAACCAAAAATCTTGAGATGACCGGAGTAATGTGGCCATACCACATTTCATAGGGAGTCTTGTTTTTTATAGCATTAGATGGACACCTATTCTTTATATACACAACACATAGAATTGCATCAACCCAAGCATCAGTTTAACGTTCTTGAAAAACATCATGGAACGTACCATATTTAAGATTGTCCTATTCATTCTTTCAGCTACTCTGTTCTTGTTGGGGATTATAGGGCACGATTGTTTGATGTTTGATCCCATTCTGGCAAAGATAGTTTTCAAATTCATTTGAAGTGTATTATTTTCCATTATCACTATGAACATAATCGATATGAGATTGTGCATCATTTTCAATCCATGCATGAAATTTCTTGAATGTTTCAAAATATTCATATTTTTTCTTCAATAAACAAGCCCAACACATTATGGTGTAGTCAACAATAAATGTCATCATATATTTATTACCATTTGTAGAAGGAACACGCATTGGGCCACATAAATCAGAATGAATGAGTTCAAGTTTTCTATGTGCTCTAGAATGAGAATCATGAAAATATTGTTTGTTGTGTTTCCCTAAGATACAAGCATAACATTGCTTAAGTTTCCTAAGAATTGTAGGCAAACCTGTAACACCATTTTTCTTCAACAAACAAAGGTTGTCATAGTTCAATTTTCCAAATCTAGCATGCCATAAAAGACTTAATGGAAGTGTACCTTCATCATAGTGAGAAATGTATGAAAAGTTATGTGCACGAGTAGAGGTTCCTTGCAGCTTCAGAATTCTTTCTTCTTCTATCCCAGTCATGACAAGTGACTGATTTGATGTTTTTATTATCTCAACATTGCCATCAAATATATGAATGGAGTCTCCTTGCTAGCAAATGTGGAACAAAGACAAGAAGTTTCTCCTATAAAACATCATGTAGAAGAAAGTTTGGAAGACCAGGCAGTTTGAGCTCGATTATGCCAAGCCTTGATGGCTTGAGTTTTGAATTGTTTGAAAAGTATACTACTCCATCAACATTTTTTTCCCATGGAAAAAGTCGTAATTTCTATTAATATATAAGAAATTACATTTTGTAGATGCCAAGGCATATTCATATGGAGGCAAGATTGCCTGTCAAGATACAAGACACTGACCAGAAATAACTTAACTGCTAATCACTATTGCTCCTTGCAGGGAGCCAATCATCAACCAAGTAAAAACAAAACTTTCCTCAACATGGAGGAGGAATAAAACCAAAAATTGTATCGTCTCTATGCAGAGAGAGTTGTACTGAGTACCAAGTCCAAAACTGTAATATTTACAACCGCGGAAATAGAGATAGGAAATAAAAACATGATATCTACAATGTTAACAGTAAAAGTTGGGCTTATTGCCCAATTTGTCTATGATCAAGAAACGGTTTGTGGTAGTATTGATGGTGGGTACCATCAATATCCTCCTGTATCAGCAAGTCATCATCCTGTGGATGCGCTGCCTCTTTTGATAGTTGATTAGCCTCCGAATTTTGTTCCCTATAAATATGTCGACAGACAAAAGAGTCAAAAGAGGATATCAATCTTCGAGCTTCTCCAAGTATGTGCCTCAATGTATATGCATTACAATGCGATGTATTGTTGAGCCAGTCACACACAATTTTTGAATCACCAAATAACTAAAGATGTCTGCAATGATGTTCTAAGGTGAAATATATGAGGTGTTTTGATGTACTAAGCTCAGAAAAGTTGTTTGTACCCCTGCCCAGGTTGATATGGATTTTGAATTTGTGAGAGGCATTCAGGTGAAGTATGGCTCTTCCTCCACATCCTGCCTCCTGAGCAGAACCATCAAAATATGCCCAAGGTTTAGTATAGTCAATGCTTTCAGGAATGATGGTGCGAGGAGGGGCAGAATTTTCATCCTCAAGTAGAAGGTCATAATCAGCAATGGTATGGTGAAGTATAGTTGGCCAGTGGGGGTCTTTGGGATTGAAGATGGAGTGATTTCTAGCGATCCAAATGGCCCAACAGGCTAGAAGAGGCAGGTTCCTGGCTTTGCCCCTGTGGTCATGGCACCAAGCTTTCCAAGCTTCTTGAATGTTGTTGCCTTGCCAGGAATTGAGTGAAGTATAGTGAGCAGAGATACTATTCCAAAATTCTCTGGAGGAAGGGCAGCTGAGGAAGAGGTGCTCTGTGTTCTCTTCATCTAGTCGACAAAGATGGCACTAGAAAGGTCCATGAAAGGATCTTTTCATAAGATTTGCACCAGTAGGGATCTTGTCGAACAGAATGTTCCACAGTAAAAGGTGGGTGCGAGGGGAAGCCTTGAGCTTCCAAAAGGATCTCCAGTTCGGGTCAATGAAATGAGGTTTATGTGGATCCATGAGTCTGATATATCCTTCTTTGGGGGAGTACAAGCCATTCTTTGCAAATGCCCAGATAATCTCATCCAGTTCCTCTGTCAGTCGTATGTGAGCCTGAATGAGGGCTTCAATGTAGTGCCATTCAAGTCTCCAGATCTCGGGGATATCCAAATCGAGAGCCGATTTCCATGCCTATTGTAGAAATGTAGAATTGATCCGGTCTCCGATATGCTTTATGTAAATGATGCCTCTATTGTTCAAGTACCTTACCAGGTCAGCTGTCAATATGTGACATTTCCACATCCCACCCATGGATCAATGCCTATACGAATTGCATTCCCTTCATTAATTCTCCAAACGATACCCTGTCGCAATAGGGGTAATGCATTCATCATTGTCTTCCAAATGTTGGAGATGTTGTTGTTCGAATGTTGTGTCTGTCTGAACCAATCCATCAAGTTCATGGGCCATATATATTTTGCTTGAGCAACCCGGGTCCAGAGACTTTGGAGGTGATGAGATGCCAACCTAATTTAGTTGCCAGTGATTTGGAGAACATATTGATCCTTTTTATGCCCCATCCTCCCCAACGTTTAGGTAACGCAATCCTGTCCCACTTGACCCATGCAAAGATATTCCCTGGTTGATTACCCTTCCATAAGAATCTGCAGCAAATCCTTTGTAGTCTGCTCAGGATGCCTTTCGGTATCCATGCTAGGGTCATCCAGAACACAGGTGTGGCTTCAATAATTGTCTTAATGAGTATTAATCTACTACCCCGGGAGAGATATTTATGATACCAGATCTATAGGCGTTTTTCCACTTTCGTAATAAGCCATGACCAATCTGCAATCCAATATCCAATGGGCTTTAGCCGGAAGCCCAGATATTTTAGCCCATATTCTAAGTTGAGGGCAGAGAAGGGAAACCGTTGGGTAGAAAAAATGGTCTCGTGTTGGGTGCATCCAAATATGGTAATGGTGGATTTGCCTTCATTTATAATCATCCCTGTAGCCTGTTGGAAGAGCTTGATTATATTATGTAGAACGGTAGAATCTCCTAAACTACCATTTAAGAAGATCAGGACATCATCAACGAACAAGAGATGAGTCAGGAAGAGGTTGTCCGAGATCTTTATTCCAACCAACTGATTTCTATCACATGCAGCTATGATGGCTCGGCTTAATCCTTCCATGATCAATAGAAATACTAATGGGGAGAGAGGGCATCCCTGCCTGAGCCCTCTCTCAGATAAGAAAAAAGGAGTAGCTTCCCCATTTAGTAAAACACTGTAAGTTACATCCTTTATACAACTCATGATCCATTTAATGTACGCGTAAGGGAACCCCAGGTGAGTCAATAATAATCTAATATATAACCAATTTTCTCTATCGAAGGCCTTCGAGAGATCCACCTTCAAGATCATGCCCTTCTGTTTCTTCATCTGTAAAGTGTGGAGGAGTTCCTGTGCAGTGGCAATTGCCTCATGTATCTATCGGTGCCGTAGAAACGCGAATTTTTCAACTGATATATGCTTAGAAAGAATAGCCTTCAATCGATTTGCAATAATTTTCACTATGATTTTATAGAGGCAGTTACAGAGAGAGATGGGTCTGAAATCATTGAAGGAGGTGGGGGAATCTGACTTTGGTATGAGGGCAATAAAGGTGGATTTAATGGTTGGGGGGATGTTGCCACTTCTTCTAAGTAAGTCATCCCCCAGGATATCAAAAAAAGCAATGTAGAATTCGACAGTCCACCCATCCGGTCCAGGACTCTTATCTTTCTTGAACCATTTGATGGTTGCTTCAAGCTCCTCCTTCGTCACCTCCATCATCAGGTTCTCCGAGTCCTCCTGTTGAACGAAGCTAGGGAAAATTTCAGCCACCCTCATAATTTCCAATATGTTAACTTCTCTAGGCACCTTGTAGATGGATTTGAAGTGCTCATTTGCTAATCTAGCCAGGTCCTACTGTGTTGTTATCACTTGACCTTGTTCATTTTGTAGCTCCCAGATAGTATTGATGGCTTTCCTGCCGTTTGCAAATTTATGATAAAACTTGGTATTGTTGTCGCCTTCAGCAAGCCATATTGCCATACTTCTTAGGTGGCAGCTCTCCTCTCTTTCCTTCAGGATCTGGGTATGCTTTTAGACAAGGGAAGTGTAAGCTTCTTTGTCTTCCTGTGATGGAAAGGTACCATTTGATGCGCCTTCAAATATAGCAATGGTCGTTCTGCTTCCTTCAATGTGTTATCATCTTTGATGCGTTTCTGATGTGCCCAATCTCTAGAGATCCTCTTGAGGTCTGTCAGCTTCCTGATGAAGCCAGCAGTATGATCCTACCGATCCGAAATAGGGTAGGATCTCCAATAATCCGTCACCAATTGTAGGTATGAGGGATCCTTGAGCTAGGAGGCATTGAATTTGAATGGGCTTTTAATCTATAAGTTCCAACAATATAGGTTGATGATCTGATATACCTCCAGATCCAACCCATTGCCTAATACGAGGATGAAGGGTTAAGAAAGCTTCTTTGATGAGAAATTTGTCTAGCCTTCTAGCAAGACTGTGATCACCGCTTCTGTTATTAGTCCAAGTATGCTGGATTCTGACAGGAGGTATATCTACCCATTGATGCTCTTCAAGGAGGGTGGAGATCGTGTCGAAAAGGCTGTCCACCTGGGCCGAGTGACCCCAGGATTCACAATATCCCAACGAAAATTTCAAATCTACACCCAAGATGACATTATTTGCCTGCAAAAGTTCAGTGTCGAGAAAGGTCCTCCAGAAAGTTTCGCTATCCAAACAAGGTCCATATATGTTAATGATATGGATATCAGATCCGATTGAGTGGGCGAATACGTCTATACCCAGGAAACCTCTACCATCCCAAGCGTTCCTAAGCTCCATAGACTTATTACAAAAACCAATCGCAATACCTCCCGACCTCCCGAATGTGTCCAAAGCGTGGAAGGTCCAATTCGACTTCCATGAGTTGAGGGTAGGTATGAGTGATGTCGCCGAGCAGAGGGTTTCTTGTAGGAAAATGATATCTAGTTCAAACGAAGTGAGCAGTCTTCTGAGGGCTAGTTTTTTTGTGGGGATAGCGACCCCTCGGCAGTTGAAGGATAAGACTTTCATGGAGGGTGGGGCTGAGGGCCATCCCTTGCTCTAAGGGCCCTGTCGATGGTTTGTTGTCGCCCTAGGGCAACTTCTTCATCCGCAGTGTGTTTGGCTTTGGAGAGCTGTGAGGGGCGTCCCCTAGATGATTTTAGGGTGGCCGAGAGATAGATGGGGTCCAAGCCAGTTGCATTTGTACCCTTGTCTTTAGATCTGGATCGAAGTGGGTACCGGGGGGTGATAGGGGGAGAGAGGGGAGGGATAGTGGAGGTGGAGAATGGAATCAGGGAGGGGATGCAGGGGGATGGACAGAGGGAGGGTATGGGAAGGGGGCAAAGGAGGGAGGGGGGGGATAAACCCTAGGGATCTCGGAAGAGTCGAGGAGTCCGAGTGAGGAAAGGAGGGGGGGAGGTACCCATGAGTGACAGATATGCATTAACATTTGATAATCCAGATATAGAAGGAGAGATAGGGAATAACATACCCATAGTCGGGGAGATCTCCTTTATTGAGTCGGAGGGTGTTGAACGAGGCGGTGAGGAAGGGATGGAGTCCGCAGGTCGCTTGTTCGGTGCCGCTTTGTCAGGGGATCTCTGAGAAATCTCTACATTCTCAGGTGCAGAGTCTTCCTTTCGCTGAGAGAGGTTACCTCCTGTCTGCTCGTTCTCAATATGCAGCTCACTGCTCCTATTCTTATGCAGGAGAGGGCAGTCCTTGTACATGTGCCCAACTTTGTGGTATCTGCGGCAACGATACGGGATGCCCTCATAATCGATAATCTGCTTGCGGGATGTGGCCCTCCATTGAATAGTAATATATTCCTGAAGCCCTCCTTTGCTGTCAAGGTTGACTAGGATGCGGGCATAAGCCATCATACCCGTGAGAAGGTAGGACTTGTCATACTCCATGTAAGTGCCTAGAGCGTTGCCTATCCTTCTGAAGATGTCTTCTGACCAGTACTGTAATGGGAGTCCTAGAAGCCGAATCCATACTGGCCCTATACTAATATGTTCCATCTCAGGGTCAAAGAGTGGCGTTCAACATTTCAGGAGCACCGGAGCATGTTCAAAATGCCAGTATGAAGATAACACCCAATTAGTGTGGTCGGCACAAGCGAATCTCAGTGTGAACCATCCCCTCACAAATGTCTGCACGAATGGAATGTCAACTAGATGGTGACCCAAAACCTCCGCTACCCAAGCCTTCAGGCGGGCGGCCGAGTAGTTCTAACCCCTGATATGGCCGACTAAAACTCTGTCAGCAAATTCCATAGTATCACCCCACTGAATGTCTTCTTCCAGTCTCAGAAATATGTCGTCGGCCTTTGACTTGAAACACTTGAATTTTTTCTTGGGCCCTTGAGGGGGTGGCTGATGCGGAACCCGGCTAGGGGGGGGTCCGATGACTCAAGAGGAGGGCACGAATTAGACAAGGAGGAGGGGAGACCTTCAGCCGAATAAGGAGGGTTTCCGGCCAGGGGAGAGACAGCTGAAAAACAACCAGAAGGGGGAGCAAAGGTAGTTTGAAGGTTTATATCATCCGTAACCTCGGTCACTGATGAAGGAATCCAGGAAAGAGGGCCAGAGGTAATAGGATCTAAGCTAGGGCTAGGGTTTAGGCAGGCGGAGGCGAAACTGAGGGATGACGGGGAAGCTGGAGGAGTAGTTAACGCAGGCCAGGATGGGGGGTCATCCGGCAGGACCATAGGGAGAGACCGGGAGGGTTCAGCCAAAGAAAAACCGGAGTTGTATAGGCCAGCCGATGTGGAGTAAGAGGAACGCTAGATGGAAACCCCCTCCAGTGAGTCTTCGGAATAGTCGATAGCATCTAAGTCCTCCATGATGACAGTTGCGCCTTGGAACGGATAAAACCTCCCATAACAGCAGGTAAAATGGTGGACATTACCAGCAAGAAACCCTAGTCGGTCAGCCAGGAGCAGGTGCAAATCGCGGTGATAGACTGACGGTTAGCGGAACAACAAGCATCCTCTCGCAATACATGAGACAGGTAGTTCCTCCGTGATGCAGGAGCATCCAGCTCACTGTGACGAGGCAGAAAGGACTCCAACCAGGTTCACAAGCGAGAGTCTATTGAATTGTCAAATTCTATTGAGAATAATTTTTCTTTTATTTTATTTTACAAATCAGCAAAAGCTAGGTGTCTTTTTATTTTTCAGTTTAGGATTACTGAAGTTCGGTTGTTAATTAAAAGGTAGTTTAAAGTAATTAGAAAAATAAACATCAACTGTTCCTACAAGTCTTGGAATGCCAGATGACTGTAGTGATGGAAAGAAATAGAAGTTATGTAACTATTTTTGTAACAGTTAAACCATCTGCTCGCATCAATTGCAAACAGAGGGCTATAAATGCAAAAGACATGTAACAGAGAAAAGTTCAGTTCAGAAGAGAAGAAGTTGAGTAAATTCATTAATAGAAACTATCAAGCATTCAAAACCAAAGAAGTATTGTCCATCGAAATTTCCTACATAATTATTTGTTGATTTTCATTCATATTTTCATCACTTAACAGACCACTGTATCATTATAAATTAGTATACTGTCATGGCTATTGTACAAGCGTAATTTACAATCAAATTTAAGTCAAGCAGATAGAATCTTAAACAAATTCTGAGTCATAAGACAACCAGTCACGCTCACATTCGAGCGCACAGCAACATAACTAAGGACAAGCGAATACGTTCAACGCACAGCAACGTAAACGAAAGACAAGCAAATAAGTTCGAATGCCCAACAACGTAACTGAAAGACAAGTGAAGGTGCCACAGGTAACAATTACCTTACATATTTTTCATCAAAACAAATTTCATTTAAATTTTCCAGAATAGCAATTTACAGCAAGAGTCGGTAGGGCCGAGTTCCCTTACATAAACAGAGACCATCATAGTCACGGCGGATGTAAATACAATAAAAAATTACAACAACCCAGGTCAAACACAAAACCCTGAGTTAGGGTTTGTAACAGACTAGCAACAGGGTCACGCTGGAGCCTATATTTTTATACATAAAATCGAACCAGAACAACAATGGCAAACAAAGAACCATACAGTGACTAGACACTAGACTAGCGGACGGGCCATCCTCCAAGCAGAGACCATCATTCACAAAACATAACAAGTTTCAGGCCTACCCAGAATATATGCAATCGAATACCATCGAGTACAGGGGAATACGCCGTCCACGTCACCTGTGAGGACCTGCAAGGAACCAGGAGTAAATTAGTGTGAGCTACAGAGGAAATACAGAGGGACGAAACCCTATAGAAGTAACATAAAACTAATAACCAAAACCCTTACCTAGAGGATGCGAGGAGAAGCCATATTTGGAACAGAGGATGCCACAGAGCGACTGAAGAGAAAAGGAGAAATTTGGGTTAGACCCAGAACGAGGAGCAGATGAAATTGAAGCATGGAACAATAATTTACCTGTGTTAAAACTGAAGGTGCCTCCTAAATAACCCTGTGCTTGCAGCCACAGTCAAGGCAGCGTCATAAGAAGGCGAACGAACCCAGAAAATTATCAGCAATCGAACTTGGAATGAAAAACCAGAGAACCAGTAGCATACACAGAGACCGAACAATGAAAGCCGCATGATAGAGAACAGGAAGATTGAATTCGAGCCACAGTCGACCTACGACCAACCGCAGTCACAGTGATAACCACAAGCAAGCCAAACAACCACTTATTCTACCGAAGACATAGCCAACAGAGTAACAGTGTAACTTACCGAGGATTGAGCACAAAATCAGACAAGAAACCTCCATAGCCAAACAGCATTGTTTTCGAACACGCGAACAAGATAACCAAACACGCAGTGAAGGTATCAACCAGCGCCCAGAACCAGTTCAAGCACAGTACATTGCCCACGACTTTCATTACAGAGCCGAAGGAACCATAGCACAGCGCACCCATCGTTTTCCCAACTCAGAGCTCACAAACCCTCAAAACAAACAGAACAATAACCAAAGAAGAATCAGGAAGACACGTTAATGTTAGGGTTGAGTAGTATACCGAGGCAGGGTACTGCCACATTAACACTGCATTTAATATCCAGCTACCACCAATCTACAGAACCGCGGGAGAACGACATCCAACTGCCACGTCAACAATCCAATGCATAACATAAAGCGCAAAAGCACTGCCAAGTGGGCTGGGTCCCATCAGAGTGGTATCAGAGTTGTTTGAGTTGAAGAGATTTGGGAGAAATAGATATAGGTAGACGAGGACAAGGCCGAGGTGCCTGTAGAATGGCAGATGAGGCGTTAAGAGAAGAACTCAGAGTTCTTACTGCTCGATTGGAAGCAGTAGAGGCAGGCAGGAGGAGAGATCCAGAGTTAGGTGATGTGAGTGAAGAAGAAGTGGAAGTAGCGGTAGATGGGCCTGAAGGTGACTCACCAGAAGTGAAGTTATTGAAGTCTGTATTATTGTCAAATAGCAAACCAAAACCAGAATTACCAACCTACGATGGCAATTTATCTATTGATGTTGTATTAGATTGGATTAGCGAGATGGACAAGTATTTTGAATGCAAGGAAGTTAGTGAAGACCGTAGGGTCAAGTTTACAGCAACAAAGCTGAAAGGACACGCAACCCTGTGGTGGGACAGCGTCCAGAACGAGAGGAAGAGGTTGAAAAAACCTCCGATAAAAACTTGGACGAGGATGGTAGCTAAATTGAAAGGAAGATTTCTACCAAGAGATTACCAAATCGCGTTACATAGGCAGGTTCAGAATTTGAGACAGAGGGGACTGACTGTGAAAGAGTATACAGAGGAATTTTATCGAGTAAATTTGCGAGCAGGATACACAGAGGATACAGCAGAAAGGATAGCCAGGTATGTAAATGGGCTGAGGATGGAGATTTTGGATGAAATAAGCATTTTGTCTCCCAACAATATGGAGGAGGCATACCAGAGCGCGATCAAAGCAGAGGAGAAACTTAACCGAAGACAGAATGCCCGGAGAGGACGAGGATCTACTAGAGGAAGAGGCCAGTCCTATGGCAGGGGTCGAACTGCCAGCAATAGCGAGGAAGCCAGCAGTTCGAGGACTTCGGGAACAATAGAAAAAGGAGATGGAACGAGAGGTGGCAGATCGTTTCAGCGTGGCAGAGGAAATGGCCGTGGAAGGGGAACTGGTTACCAGTGCTACAGATGCCACAAGTGGGGGCACCGCTCTTTTGAGTGCCTAGAAACAGATTCAACTGGACAACGAGGCGCATATGTGGCGCAACCAGAGGAAGCAGCAGCACCTTCTCAAGAGGCAGAAAATGCCCCAGAAACAGGAGAAGCTTTAGTGCTGCATAAGGTGTTGTTGAAGCCAGTTGATGAGAGTATTGAGCAGACGCAGCGGAAAGCTCTGTTCAGGACAGTTTGTAAATCGCAAGGTAAGTGTTGTAAAATGATAATTGACAGCGGAAGTACTGACAATTTGGTGTCAACCGAGATGGTGGAGAAGTTAGGACTGAAGCGTCTGAAACACCCCAATCCATATCGAGTTTCATGGCTACAGAAGGGGAACCAATTGTTGGTGGATGAGCAGAGTGAAGTTGAATTTCAGATAGGATTTTATAAGGACAAAATCATTTGCGACATTATGCCAATGGACCTATGCCACATCTTGTTGGGCAGACCTTGGCAGTATGACCGAAAAGTGACCCACGATGGGGTATTGAACTGTTATAAGTTCGAAAAAGATGGGGTTAGGCATACCCTTGTGCCTATCAGGGAAGAGAAAGAGGCAGATGAAGTAAATGAAACCAAGGCGTTGCTAATGAGCGGAAAACAATTTTTAAAGCAGGTTGAAAACAGTGAGATGAATTATGTTGTAGTCAGAAAGACAAGGACAGTTCTGTTGCACACAGAAATCACAGATTTGCCTATAGAAATACAGCAGATGTTAGAAGAGTTTACGGATATAGTAGTGGACGACTTGCCGGATAAGTTACCTCCCAAGCGGAGTATTAGTCACCATATTGATTTCATACTAGGAGCCAGCTTACCAAATAAGGCAGCTTATCGAATGAGCCCCAAGGATAATGAAGAAATCAGAAAACAGGTGCAGGAGCTATTGGACAAAGGATTGATCAGGGAGAGTTTGAGCCCATGTGATGTACCAACAGTTCTCGCCCCCAAAAAGGAAGGAGAATGGCGGATGTGCACTGATTCCAGGGCCATCAATAAAATCACCATACGGTACATATTTCCGTTACCGCGTATGGATGATATGATGGACTGTCTGAGTGGGGCAACTTACTTTTCTAAGATAGATTTAAAAAGCGGATATCACCAGATTCAGATACGTGAGGAAGACGAGTGGAAGACAGCTTTTAAAACCAATGAAGGCTTATATGAATGGCTGGTCATGCCGTTCGGGTTGAGCTATGTGCCCAGCACCTTCATGAGACTCATGAATGAGATGCTAAAGGAATATATTGGGAAGTTCGTAATTGTTTATTTGGACGACATTCTTATTTTTAGTAAGACACGAGAAGAACACTTCCGGCATGTGCGTAAAGTGTTGGAGAAGTTACAGCAGAACAAGTTATTGATAAACTTGAAGAAATGTACGTTTTTGCAGAGAGAGTTAATTTATCTGGGATTTGTGATAGCGGAGAACGAATTGAAGATGGATCGGGAGAAAGTGACATCAATCATAAATTGGCCGTCACCGAAGAATTTGTTTGAGGTACGTAGTTTCCACGGATTAGCAAGTTTTTACAGGAAATTTATTAAAAAATTCAGCGGAATTTGTGCTCCTATGTTGGAGACCATCAAAAAGGCCAGCCCAACCTTTTCGATGGTACCAAGAAGCAGCAGAAAAGAGCTTTCAAGCTATGAAAAAGAAAATAACAGAAAGAACCGATTCTCAGGCTACCAGATTTTCAAAAAATTAATTTTAGGTACGTGTGATGCTAGTGGAACAGCAATGCAGGGCTGTACTCAGTCAGGAGGACAGACCGGTGGCATTTTTCAGTGAAAAACTAAATGAGAGTAGGCAGAAGTACTCCTCATATGATAAAGAATTCTACGCAGTGGTACAGGCGCTAAGACACTAGAGGCATTATTTGTTGGGGAACAAGTTCGTGCTCTTTTTAGATAATTCTACATTATAGTATGTAATGCAGCAACACAAACTTAATCATAAACATGCCAAATGGGTGGAGTACTTACAGAGTTTTAATTTTGTGCTGAAGCATATCAGCGGGCAAGAGAATAAGGTAGCCGACGCATTGAGCAGAAACTTTAACTATTGCAGGAAAGCAACTGTGCAGGTTTTGGGCTTTGGAACATTTACGGGATCTTTATAAGACAGACACAAGATTTCCAGACAAAGCCTATGAGGCGTGCCAAAAACCCTTTGATAAGGGGAATAGTCCTTGGTTGGACTATAACATACAGGAGAAATTCTTTTTAAGGGAGGACAATTGGTATCCCCAGCTGTTCTATGAGGGAGAATATCATTCGTGAAAAACACAGTGGGGGATTGGCTGGACACTTTGGTATTGAAAAGACCTTGGAGCAACTTAGTCACTTTTATTTTTGGCCAAGAATGCGATGGGACGTACAACGTTTTGTGGCTAAGTGTAAGGTGTGTCAACTAGCGAAGGGACATAGCCAGAACACAGGATTATATACGCCATTGCCTATTCCAGGTAAACCTTGGGATTCAGTGAGTTTAGATTTTGTGTTGGGACTGCCAAAAACACAGAAAGGATATGATTCGGTGATGGTAGTGGTAGATCGTTTCTCAAAAATGGCACATTTTGTACCTTGTCGGAAAACTAGTGATGCCACTTACGTGGCCCACTTGTTTTTTAATGAGATTGTCATATTACACGGGTTACCAACAACCATCCTATCAGACAGAGACATGAAGTTCACGGGACATTTTTGGCGTACCTTATGGAAAAAGATGAACACCCAATTAAGCTACAGTTCTGCTTATCACCCGCAAACCGACGGGCAAACAGAAGTTGTGAACAGAAGTCTAGGAAATCTGTTACGCAGCTTAGTCGGAGAGAATTCTAGAATGTGGGACCGAGTGCTAGCGCAAGCAGAGTTTGCTTACAACGATTCGCCAAATCGTAGCACGGGTCTCAGTCCCTTCCAGATTCTTTATGGCATGCACCCTCGTGGAGTGCATGAGCTTCGGGATCTTGGTTTATAGGAACGACGGAGTGCGGATGGAGAAGATTTTGCAAATGCAATGAGGGATTTACACGAACAGGTGAAGGCAAAATTACAGGACAGCATCTCGAAGTATAAGGAATATGCAGATTTGAGGAGAAGAGAAGTTCATTTTGAGGTAGGGGATGAAGTTCTGGTACACTTGCGTAAGGAGCGGTTCCCTAAAGGTACGTACAATAAACTGAAGTACAAGAGGATAGGGCCTTGTAAGATCTTGCGAAAGTTTTCAGCGAATGCCTACGAAATACAACTACCACCTGGAGTAGGCATATCACCTATCTTCAATGTGGCAGATTTGTTTCCGTATACAGGCGATCTTTTGGAAGAAAAGAAGGATGAACCCAGACAATCCACGCGGAACACCCAGGAAGACAGAGAAAGTTGGAAAAGACAAATGCCTTATGTCCAACCTCCTGAGATCGAAGGCATCCTCGAAACTCAGGTAGTTAGGCGTACTCAGCGGAAAATTTATTTTTAGTACCTGGTCAAGTGGAAGAACCGTCCGATTGAGGACAGCTCATGGCTTGACGCCAGGCAGATTGAACGAACAGGGACATCGGTAGAGGAGCTCATGAACCGGAGTCATGATCTTTTCTCACCCTGGAAGCCTGATGCAGGAGCATCCAGCTAACTGTGATGAGGCAGAAAGGACTCCAACCAGGTTCACAAGCGAGAGTCTATTGAATTGTCAAATTCTATTGAGAATATTTTTTCTTTTATTTTATTTTACAAATCAACAAAAGCTAGGTGTCTTTTATTTTTCAGTTTAGGATTACTGAAGTTCGGTTGTTAATTAAAAGGTAGTTTAAAGTAATTAGAAAAATAACCATCAACTGTTCCTACAAGTCTTGGAATGCCAGATGACTGTAGTGATGGAAAGAAATAGAAGTTATGTAACTATTTTTGTAACAGTTAAACCATCTGCTAGCATCAATTTCAAACAGAGGGCTATAAAGCCAAAAGACATGTAACAGAGAAAAGTTCAGTTCAGAAGACAAGAAGTTGAGTAAATTCATTAATAGAAACTATCAAGCATTCAAAACCAGAGAAGTACTGTCCATCGAAATTGCCTACATAATTATTTGTTGATTTTCATTCATATTTTCATCACTTAACAGACCACTGTATCATTATAAATTAGTATACTGTCATGGCTACTGTACAAGTGTAATTTACAATCAAATTTAAGTCAAGCAGATAGAATCTTAAACAAATTCTGAGTCATAAGACAACCAGTCACGCTCACATTCGAGCGCACAGCAACATAACTAAGGACAAGCGAATACGTTTAACGCACAGCAACGTAAACGAAAGACAAGCAAATAAGTTCGAATGCCCAACAACGTAACCGAAAGACATGCGAAGGTGCCACAGGTAACAATTACCTTACATCTTTTTCATCAAAACGAATTTCATTTAAATTGTGCAGAATAGCAATTTACAGCAAGAGTCGGTAGGGCCGAGTTCCCTTACATAAACAGAGACCAGCATAGTCACGGCGGATGTAAATACAATCAAAAATTACAACCCAGGTCAAACACAAAACCCTGAGTTAGGGTTTGTAACAGACTAGCAACAGGGTCACACTGGAGCCTATATTTTTATACATAAAATCGAACCAGAATGACAATGGCAAACAAAGAACCATACAGTGACCAGACACTAGACTAGCGGACGGGCCATCCTCCAAGCAGAGACCATCATTCACAAAACAGAACAAGTTTCAGGCCTACCTAGAATATACGCAACCGAATACCATCGAGTACAGGGAATACGCCGTCCACGTCGCCTGTGAGGACCTGCAAGGAACCAGGAGTAAATTAGTGTGAGCTACAGAGGAAATACAGAGGGACGAAACCCTATAGAAGCAACATAAAACTAATAACCAAAACCCTTACCTGGAGGACGCGAGGAGAAGCCATATTTGGAACAGAGGACGCCACAGAGCGACTGAAGAGAAAAGGAGCAATTTGGGTTAGACCCAGAACGAGGAGCAGATGAAATTGAAGCATGGAACAATAATTTACCTGTGTTAAAACTGAAGGTGCCTCCCGAATAACCCTGTGCTTGCAGCCACAGTCAAGGCAGCGTCATAAGAAGGTGAACGAACCCAGAAAATTATCAGCAATCGAACTTGGAATGAAAAACCAGAGAACCAGTAGCATACACAGAGGCCGAACAATGAAAGCCACATGACAAAGAACAGGAAGATTGAATTCGAGCCACAGTCGACCTACGACCAACTGCAGTCACAGTGATAACCACAAGCAAGCCAAACAACCAGTTATTCTACCGAAGACATAGCCAACAGAGTAACAGTGTAACTTACCGAGGATTGAGCACAAAATCAGACAAGAAACCTCCATAGCCAAACAGCATTGTTTTCTAACAGGCGAACAGGATAACCAAACACGCAGCGAAGGTATCAACCAGCGCCCAGAACCAGTTCAAGCACAGTACATTGCCCACGAATTTCATTACAGAGCCGAAGGAACCATAGCACAGCGCACCCATCGTTTTCCCAACTCAGAGCTCACAAACCCTCAAAAAAACATAACAATAACCAAAGAAGAATCGGGAAGACGCGTTAACGTTAGGGTTGAGTAGTATACCGAGGCAGGGTACTGCCACATTAACACTGCATTTAATATCCAGCTACCACCAATCTACAGAACCATGGGAGAACGACATCCAACCGCCACGTCAACAATCCAACGCATAACATAAAGCGCAAAAGCACTACCAAGTGGGTTGGGTCCCATCACTCCGGTAGTGTAAGACCGCAGCAGGGAGGGGTGTTGGGTAGGCGGTCGAAAGCAGCCGAGAAAGGTTCAATGCCGTCTATGAGCTTCCACAGGTGAATAAACCCTATCCGTATTCTCCTCTCGCAGGCTCCCATGCTCCATCAACATTATCAATGAATTCTTCAAATATATCTCTTTTGAAAGTAATGTGTCAAGTTACTTCCATTTCAAGTAACCAAGCATATTTCCATGAAATGAAGCATTGAAGTCTTCAGTTACTCCAATGTTACAATGTGCCACAACATAATGAGCGTACTTGGGTGATTTTCCTTTCCCTTTGTCAAGTGTTTTACCTTTTTCTTCATTTTTTTCCTGCTCGATTATGGCCCAAGGTAGCTTACATGTGGAAGCATCATGTCCATTTCTGTTACATCATATGCAATGAATATCAGAGCTTTCTCCTTGGAAATGTCCCCCCCCACCTCGCCTCTAAAAACTTTCCTTCCTCTTCCTCTTTGGCCACCTCTTCCTCTAGAAGACTCATGTGCAAGATTCTTCTCTTTTTGTGCAAGGCACACAGCTTCTTCAGAAATCTGAGTTGTC
The DNA here is from genome assembly GCA_000404065.3 of Pinus taeda. Lineage (NCBI taxonomy): Eukaryota > Viridiplantae > Streptophyta > Pinopsida > Pinales > Pinaceae > Pinus > Pinus taeda. The sequence goes on from APFE030772121.1 coordinate 70,957, forward strand.
TTCTTTCCAAAATCCTTCTCTCTTTTAGCAAACTTCTTCTGAAGGGTGTTAAAGGAAATCTCCTTAAGTTTTCCACTTGCTTGCAATGACTCAAGATAATGTGAATAAGTAGGATATAATTTCTTGACATAGGTTGTGAGAGGAACATCTATTTCAACACCAATGGCTTTCATGTCATGCATAATCAATCTTATTTATGATGCTAAGGCAAGAGGGTCATCATTTTTCAACTCAAGTTTGAACAACTTGATCATCAATTGAACAACTTCAAGTTCAGAGTGTGAGTCATATAATTCCTTTAATTTCTTTAGATTCAATCCATATATACAACCTTTTCTCTCCATCAAGAGTTTTTACATTGGGTTTCAGTTAATTACATCACACTAATGATGATGTGGACATGAATTGCGAATTTGAATTCCGGTTTGAGAAAATTATTGACACTTAATTTTTGTCTGAAGGTTATGGAAAATACTTCTATACCCTTCAAATACATTGTGACTGGTTCTGCCATTATATAAGTTTGTGTTCTATTATTGATCTTTAAACAGTTCAATGTGGATTTAGATTTTAAGAATTTTGATATATTTCTCCCCTTCAAATACATTGTGATTGGTTCTACCATTATATAAGTTTTTGTTCTCTTATTGATTTTTACACAGTTTGACATGGATTTAGTTTTTAAGAATTTTGATATATATTTCTCATAGCATTTTCAAAATAATAGTTACTGCATGGATTTAGTTTTGAGATTTTGATATATAGTTCATCTAGCATTTCCAAAGTAGGCGAGAAAGAACGTAAGCACAAGATCACTGAGAACAACTCTATTCAGATGGAAACAAATGAAATTTTGAAGTTTGAGGTTTATTTAATGTTGTTTGGTTTTGTGTATGACTGCGGTACTTTTTTGCAATGATTCCATTGAATTTTAAAAAGGAAAGAAGAAAGTTTTAAATAAATGTTTTTTAAAATTGTTTTTAACCAAAATAATTTTTAGTTTGATAATTTTTAATCAGACTAAACAATGTAATTGTTGATTTTTTTTCAACATTCTATTTATATATATATTATATATATATATATATATATATATATATATATATATAAAGTTTGGCAAGACTACATCTTCATCAAGTCTAATATATCCCCTAGATGGGGCGGGGAATTGAACCCTTGACTTCACATCAAGGAGTGCCTTAACGAGCACGCACTGTCTATTTAAAATTAAAAATTAAAATATTTTTAATTTTAAAAAAACCATGCACAAACATATTCATTAAAGACATTTAAAAATAAATTTTGCAAAATAAAAATCTAATATATTTTTATTTTAAATGATAACCATGCTAATATAAAAAACAACAACAAAGTTAACTTTATCATTATTTAAATATACATCAAGATTCATCTCTAGTTATTTACATTTATGAAACATGATCTCCCCAACTTAAAAATGAGAAGGGAAAGATATTTAAAAAAAATTATACACAAATTTATATTTTAATGTTTATATTGGACTTTACAAATTTAATAAATATCATTGGTAACATTAAATCTATATGTTGTTCTTCTTTTTACTTGATTTGAAGTTATTTTATTTTTTAATAGTGATAGTGTTTTTATTATTATTATTATTATTTAATATTTAATATTTTAATTAATGATTAAAAATATTTAAAAATATATATATATATATTGTATTATTCATTATTTTAAGAAATAATTTTTTATTTATATTTATATATTAAATAGTTGGCGAACACATATATCATCAGTTCAAGGCGAGGGCGATCGAACCTAGGGTTTGGAGCTAGGGTTGCAGGGTTAAGGGACTAGGGCTTAGTAGGTGGGGTGTTATATGCTAGGGGGGTAATATGGGGTACCGAGGGAGGTACCCAAGGTAATAATGTAATAATGAGATGGGCCATAGTCATAAATAAGGTGGTTAACCCATATCATGTAAGGGACCACAAGTAGTTAGTAATAATGTAATGGGCCCATGGTATTAGTGGATGGTATGAGGGAACCATGGTAATGATCCATGGTATTGCATGTATGAGGCCTATATAGAGGCTAGAGACTCCACATGGAGAGTGTGAAGAAATAGTGTCAAGCATTATTGTATGAGCAAGCATATGGCTTGTGGGGTGTTCTCCTTCCTTAAGGAGTGAATGTATGGTGTTGCCCTACCTTAAGGGTTTGATAATAAATAAACATTTCTATCTATTCAGATCTTGTTATTCTTGGGTTTATTTATATTTTCTTATATTTTGGGTCAGATCTACAACAAGTGGTATCAGAGCACTTTCTTGGGCACAAAAGTGGAGAATTTTTTTTACTTTTGCAGGATTTCGGGGGCGGCGAGTTTGCAGGTCAGATATGTACATTTTGGTGCAATATATGTAAATTATAATTGCAGATCTAGATTCTATGTGAAAAAATACCCGATTTCATAAAAAAAATCGGTCGAATCGGAGTCCAGATGAAGGAGATATCGCTGATTTAAAAATCAGTGGGGTTGCAGATAATTTTTCAAGGAAGCGAGTTTACAGCGCAGATATGGACGTCCTGGTGCAAGATCTACAAAATCTAATTGTAGATCTGGATTTTTTGTGGAAAATACCCAAATTCAAAAAAAAACATCAGTTGAATCGGAGTCCAGATGAGGGAGATATCGCTGATTTAAAATCAGCTCTTTTTTGTAGAAATTTTGGGTGATGGCAGGAGAGTTGCAGCGCAGATTTGAAATTCCAGTGCCTGGATCAAGATTTCTATCACATGGGCAGATGCAGAATGATTGTTCCATTTCTGAAAATAGGCTATAATAGGAATTCTGAGCAATATTGATGGAATTGTGACCATTTCAAATTTTCGCCAAAATTTTTTGGGATGGCGGGCCTAGATCTGAATTTGGAGGACTTGTATCCATTTGATGGCTCTCATCCAACCAAATGGCTAGCACAAATGGAGAAATGTTTTAGATTGAATTACATCAATGATTATGAGATTCATCTGAATGTGGGACAAATGTACTTAGACAATGAAAGATTGCAATGGTGGCAAAGGCATTAACGTTGCCTTCGAAGGCCCTTGACTTGGGACAAATTCACAAAATCTCTTATGGACCACTTTGACCATAAAGCTAATCTTGTGGATAAGCTCACACAGACAGACACACAGCCTAGCAAAGATTTTATTTTTACAGGAAAGAAGGAAACCAAGGAACTTAAAGGGTTATTTTCTACTGGTAGCTCCTTATTGCAGGTTCATGGATTGATTCAAAAAGAGAAGATCATTGTTTCTATAAATCCTAGTTGCAAGCATAATTTTATCAATGTTAATTTGGAAAAAAAATTGCAAGCTCCCGCAAAACACATTGAAAACACACAGTTGAATGATGAGGATGTCCCAGTGTATAAGGATTTGAAGATTTCTATGGATAAGTATGTGTTGCATGGTGATTTTTATACTTTAGAGACAGATAATATGGATGTTGTTTTGGGATACCCATGGATGGAATCAATGGGTACTATAAATATTAATATGCAGAAGAAATTACTGAAGCTCTGGTATAACAAGAAGAAAATTACATTACAGGATATTTCCATCAATAAACAGGTAGAGTCCACAGAGGTTGACGCAAAAGATGTTCCAGGGACTGACATATCAGATGATGAGCAGTTGATGGTTGAAAATCAAACACAAATAGAGGCTGAAGCCAAAAAGGTAACAGGTGCTAACACATCTGATAAGGGTTCAGTGGTTGAAGTCATATTGGAAAAGAAGACACCACAACAGGAACCACAGTAGGGTGAATTAAAGAAAAAGACACCGTGGGTTAAAACCTCAACATATCATCACCCACATCACCCTGCAAGAAAACAACCAACAAGATGGAAACCAATTAGCCACAAGGACAAAAACCCCCATATGACGGATAGCGAGGAGCGACAATCCACCTACTACACATCAACACAAAAGAGCTGCCACAGTCAACTTCCATCTCAAGCGAGCGAGGCACCAGCAAGATCGAGGGTTCACCCTTCTCTTGGATGGCTAGATGCGCGTGCATGGTATCAGTGGACTACTCTTTTGAGTAGATCTTATTATTTATGTTCTTCCCATGTTTCGGGGACGAAACATGCTAAGGGGGGTGGAATGTTATATACTTAGGGGAGTAATATGGGGTACAAAGGGAGGTACCTAAGGTAATAATGTAATAATGAGATGGGCCATAGTCATAAATAAGGTGGTTAACCCATATCATGTAAGGGACCACAAGTAGTTAGTAATAATGTAATGGGCCCATGGTATTAGTGGATGGTATGAGGGAACCATGGTAATGACCCATGGTATTGCATGTATGAGGCCTATATAGAGGCTAGAGACTCCACATGGAGAGTGTGAAGACATAGTGTCAAACATTATTGTATGAGCAAGCATATGGCTTGTGGAGTGTTCTCCTTCCTTAAGGAGTGAATGTATGGTGTTGCCCTACCTTAAAGGTTTGATAATAAAGAAGCATTTCTATCTATTCAGATCTTGTTATTCTTGGGTTTATTTATATTTTCTTATATTTTGGGTCAGATCTACAACATGGGGGGCAAGGAGGCTACGATCTTGACAGGTAGGTGTATGGGAGGCTGACAGCTGAAAGATCAGGCATGCAAGTGGCAAGTGTGGAGAACAGGTAGGGACAGCTGGAAGGACCGTAGACAGGGCACCTAGGAACGTGGACTAAAGATGGTTCCCCATAGAAAATGGCAGCTGGAAGCATCACGAGGTTTAGTTTCACGTTAGGTATTTCGTTGTCACTTTCCCCAAGTTGTTCGCAGCTGCATTTTGACAATGAAGGGTTTCAGAACGGACCATTTGCGGCCTTGGGTTTGCTCGTTGTTACCTGCAGTAAATATGTTAAAAATGGTCAAACCCAGTGATGTCGTAGATCTTGATCCCGAACCAGGAGACATTTTTTCGGTTTGGGGGTTGGAGGTTACTGAACAAAACATTGAAAGATATATCGAGCCAGCTGGATGCTCTGGGAAAGCTAAATCAGGCTCGGAGTTGACCTGGAATCAAAGAAATTTGTTTGTTGGAGGAGAGCTTAGGGTTGGCCTTTCTGAGCGGCCAAGGAGCTTCGGCGATTTCTCCGCTACATGAGACAAGAATCTAGTCGATAGTATTCAAGCAAGTGGAAGACTAGCAAATCCACCAAGTAAGTACAAAGAAATCCCTTCCGCTTAACCACTTCTTCTCTAGAGGTCTTGAGGATATCATTTACGGTTGTGGGTTGAGAAAATCGGCGGGAAATAGCCCAGGTTGCGAGTTAAAGGCGAATTTAGGGTATACAGAGGCAGATCAGTCGTTGGCTGCTAGAAAGGATTATTTTGGTCGGGACCCGAAAAACCCCAAGACACATTCTAGGAAAGCGGATTTAGGGTTTGGACGGGTACGGCCCTCAGGAAGGAGATCTTAGATTATGAAGGAGGAGCGGGCTTTTCGGGAAGGCAGGAGCTTTGGGGGGTATTAGAAGGCATAGTGGGAGGGTTTAGAAGCAGGACATCAACAGTAAGGGAAGAAAGAGGGAACCCTATCACCAGCTCAGGGAAGAGTTTAGGCTCACAGTAGGAGGGATTAGCAAATGGTGCAACACCTGCTCAGAACAGGGAGGAAGGGCCAACCAAGAGGAAGACGGGGGAAAAGAGGAAAAAGCAGAAAATAATAAAGAAGAAAGAAAACTCAGCAAATCTAGTATTAGGTGTGGATGTCCAAATAGATGAAGCCATCGAAGTGGTTAAGCTTACCCTGGTGGGTAGAGCAAGGGGGAAGAAAAATTCAGCCCAGTTTATTCAAAATTACGCCATGCAGCAATTGCAATTGGCTCTTGATAAGGGTTTCCAGGCAACATCCTTGGCGAAAGGATGGTTTATGGTAAAATTTGAAAAGAAAGAGGCGGTGGATTGGGTCCTGGGGAAGAACTGGGCTTTTGGCAGCCACCCAATAATGTTCAAACGATGGACTCCTCTGTTCAATGCACAGCATGAGAAGGTGGAGGACATTCTTGTTTGGGTATGCTTGCCTGGGTTACCACCTTTCTTGTGGTTGGAATCAGTCTTCAAATCCATTGGGAACCATATTGGAACATATTTGGAAATAGACATGTCCTTCATCCAGTTGAAGGACAAGGCGATGGCTCGGATACTAGTGAGATTGAACCCAAGGGAAGGATTAGTGGAAGATATCAAGATTCAATATAAAGAGTTCATCTATGTTCAGCCTCTGGATTATGAACATCTGCCATTACGATGCCACAGATGTCATGTTTACGGACACTTGGCAAGAGACTGTCCTCTGGAATATCGGCATAGGTGGAAACAGAGGAAGGCCAAGGAGGAATTGATGGAGGCGGAGAAGTTAAGGACTCTGCTTTAAAAGAAGAATCAGGGGTCGGATCACATGGAAATGGATAGGCCACAGGAGTAAAAAGTAGAGGATGCAGTTCAACAAGAGACCCCCATTCTGGATTCCCTCCCTTCACAGCCTCAAGAGCTAGAGAAGTGAGTCTAGGGTACCACAGAAGCACCTGCAGCTCCCAACACTGAAGACATAAAGGGTATGTGACTAGATTTAAGCATTCCATCCCTTTCTCCATCTTTATCTATAAAATATGTTAGTTTAAATTCTTATGCTCATGTTAGTACTTGTCCTATGTTTGGTTCTGATTATACACATGTGGATAGCATCATAACATCTATTCCCAAGTTAGATCTGAACTATGAGGGGGTTCTGGGTGAGGAGGAGGGAATGAGGAGAGGTCCACTCCCGGGTTCAAAATATTGTTACCTTCGTTCTCATGACAAAAAACTGCCTCCTTTGGAGACTGTGGGGGGTTTGGGTATGGACTTGTCCCTGAGTAATAAGCAGAAAACGAGAAGTAGGAAATATGATCTGTCAAAAGCTCAGGTGAGAGCTAAGATAGATATTGCCGATGGGAAACAAATGTAAATTTCTAGGGTTCTTAGAGCAGCGAAGCCCTGTGTGGAGGTTGAAAAATGATCTTTCTCTCCTGGAACTATAGGGGTTTAGCCAGTAAACCTAAAAAATTGGCTCTCAAAGAAATTGTCCATTGGTACAATCCGGATGCCCTACTATTGCAAGAAACTTTAGGCAGGGATGAAAAAGTCATGAATGTTTTATCATCCCTTCTCCCAGGGTGGAATTTTCAGGCAATGGATTCCATAGGACACTCGAGAGGCATAGCCATGGGCATCAGGGAAGGGATTCAATTAAAATTGAGGAATCTTTGGGGGATGGAGCATGCAATGGGGATGGAAGTCCTATCCTCAGAGCTAGGTGTCCCCCTATTGAAAGTCAATATCTATGGTCCATGTCAAGGGAGAGCTACATTCTGGAATTCTCTACTTTCCAAATCAGTGATGAGGAATCCAAACCTGGTGGTAGGTGGATACCTTAACTTCTCTATTGGAAACGTTGAAACTTAGGGCCCATCAGCTAGAGAAGACTTGTTATCAGATTTTTTCCTCAATTTGCTTAACTCTCACAATTTGATGGATAATAACCTATTGAAAATAAGGCCCACATGGAGTAATCGAAGAACAGGGGTTTCTAGAATTGCAAAAGACTGGATCAGTTCCTCCTGTGTGAAGAGATAGCCTCAAGGATCCCTGCCTTCCGTCAATGGGTAGGAGAGGGAGGAAAATTGAATCACCTTCCAATTCTTCTTGAGCTATCCAAGCCTCCTAAAAATCCAGCAGACCCTTTTAAATTCAACTCCTCATGGCTGCAGGAGGACTCTTTTAATAAGCTTTTCAGAGAAACTTTGAGACCTCCAAGAATAAATGACACTAAAGAAAAAGGCTTCCTGTTTATGGAAAACCTCAAGAGGCTGAAAAAAGCAACAGTGGAGTGGTCGAAGCCTAGGAAACAAAAACAGGATGAAGATCTAAATAAAATTGGACTAGAACTCCAAGACTTGGAAAATCCTGAATCAGATGGCTATGAAACCCAGGAGAAAAAGGATAGAATATTGTTGTTGGAAGGACAACGAAGTAAAATCCTTCTAGCAAGAGAGGAGGAATGGAGGCTGAAAACTAGAGCCATTTGGCTGAAGGCAGGAGATGAAAACACTAAATTTTTCCATAATTATGCTAGAGGAAGGAAGAACTCAAACACAATCTGGAAACTAAAGGATGATGAAGGTAGAGAAGCAAACTCTTTTGAAACTCTGTCTCATATGGGGAGAATCCATTTCCAAAAGCTTTTCACGGGACAAGGAGAAGTCACACTAGCAGAGGTTATTAGGACGGCCCAATGCTTTCCCCGCTATGTGGATGAGGAAGAAGCGGTGGATCTGATGGGAGAAGTCACGAAGGAGGAAGTTGAGAGCATCATTAAATCAATGGCAAAGGACAAGAGTCTGGGTCCAGATGGGTGGAAAATTGAACTATTCCAACACTTCTTCGATCAAATTGGACAAGAAGTGACAGAGGTGGTCGAAGAATCCAGGAGGAAAGGCGCTATCTACCCCCCTTTTTAACTCAACTTTCATAGCTCTAATCCCAAAAAAAGAAGATCGGGGCTCATTTGAAGACTTCAGGCCAATCTCACTATGTAATTGCATTTATAAAATAATTGCTAAAGTGATAGCAGTCCAGTTGAAACCCATTCTGTCAAGATGCATATCAAAAGAACAGTTTGGGTTCTTGGATGGCAGACAGATCCATGAGGCTATCGGGTTAGCTCAGGAAACAATTCATAGTGTCAAACAGAAGAAGAGGAAAGGGGTAGTCATTAAAATAGATTAATCTAAAGCCTATGATAGAATAAGTTGGATCTATATCCATATGTTACTAATTCATATGGGATTTCAAAGTCAAATTTATCAACTAGATCATGGGATATATTACAAGTGTTAGTTTCGCAGTATTGATAAATGGAGCTGCTTCTTCTTTTTTCAAAGGGAAAAGGGGTTTGAGACAGGGGTGCCCTCTTTCGCCTCTACTCTTTCTTCTGGTTGCTAAAGATCTGAGCCAATTAGTGAAGAAGGAAAAAAGGGATGGAGCTATAAGTGGTTTGGAAGTGGTGATAAATCTGTTATCTCTCATCTATTATTTGTAGATGACATATTACTCTTCAGTAACAGGAATATAAATGAAATAAATGAACTCAAGGGGGTTCTAGACCTATTTATGAAAGCCACGGGAATGCAAGAGAACCAAAGGAAATCTCAACTGATCCTGGAAGGATTTAATAGGCAGGAGATAATCCAAATTTTAGCAGTTTTACCTTTTGAAGTTCATAAACTTGATGATCCATTTAAATATCTGGGTTTCTGGTTGAAACCGAATGCCTATCGGAAACAGGACTAGAACTAGCTAATAGCAAAAATAGAAGTGACGATTACACATTGGAGTTTCAAGTGGCTTTCAAGCGCTAGAAGGTTGACCCTTACCAAATTTGTCCTTCTAGCAATCCCGGTTTATTGGGAAGCTTTGACATGGGTTCTGAAAGGCATTCTGGAGAAAATAAGAAGGATATGTAGCAGATTTCTCTGGTCAGGATCTAAGGAGGAATCGGTCCTACATTGGGTAGCATGGGAAAAGGTGGCAAGGCCAAAGGAATGGGGAGGCTAGGGAATAAAAGACCTCACAGCTTTCGAGCCTTCATTAGCAGCAAAATTAGGATGGAAGATAATTAAGATGGAAAACCTATGGACGATGGTGGTGAAAATGAAATATATTGACCTTGTCCCATTAGAAGATTGGATAAGAAACCGAATTAAGAAAAAAGGGAATGTATATGTTGTTTGGAAGGCTACCATAGACGCTTTCAAGATCATTGAGCAAGGTTTGTCTTGATAGGTTGGGAACGGGGAGAACCTTCGGATAAGGAAAGATCCCTGGGTAGGCTATAATGAAAATTTTGCACTATACCCGGACCTTATTATGCAACTCGACTCTAAAGGTGTTTATTTCCTCAACCAAATCGAGAAACAAGGTCACTCCACTATTTGGGGGCAAGCGTGGCTATCAGGGCAGGAATTGGATCTGATGCCTCAATGGTGGGATTAATGGAAGGTTTTTATTCAAGAGCTCTCCAGGTCAAATGTGAGACTGAGAGACAGAACGGATCAGCTAGTGTGGGCTCATGTAGAATCTGGATCCTATTCTCCAAAATTTGGATATAAATTACGTATGTTAAAGAAAGGACTGGGCAACCCGGAATGGTGGGCCAAACACTTATGGAAGCTAAAAAGCCCTGCAAAAGCTATACTTTTCTTTTGGTGCATCCTCAAGCGGAAGGTTCCAACATGGGACATTCTACAAGCCAGATACAAGTCATGATCAGGGAGATGCTCGCTATGCAAAAATGATTCTGAAACAATAAGGCATCTATTTATAGATTTCCTGGTTGTTAAAAAGGTGTGGTTGGAGGTTGGGAAGCTTATCCAAAAGAATGTATTCTGGGAAGGGGAATCTTTCCTAGATGTTTGGAAAAAATGGTGGCAACTCTATCCGGAATGGAACTTGCAGAATTTACCCCTCATTATAGCAAAGGGGCATCTAGATAGCTAGGAACAGGTGCATATTTTTGGATATGCACACCCCTCATGAGGCTATTGCAATTCAATGTCCATCAATATACACCAATATCCCTGAGCCTGATACAGAGAACATGCCCAGACAATCTATAGAGGAACAAATCAAGGAAGGCATACTGTGGGCATATTTCGATGGGGCCTCCCAAAACAACAGAGCAGGGCTGGTAATACACATAAACCAAAATAGGTGCTTTAAAGCCTCAGTGGGCCTAGGAACTGGTACAAATAATTTCGCGGAGTTGTATGCCCTAAAAATGCTTCTATCTTGGCTTATTCACAGGAACATCTTCACAGTTCAGATCTTCGAGGACTCACTGAATGTTATAAAATGGTTCAATGGACAAAGCAGATGTCAAAACTATATCTTATTACCTTTATTAGAAGAGGAAAAATAGTTAAAGTACTCCTTTAATGTTTTTTCGCTTTGCCACATCTACAGGGATAGCAATGATGCAGCAGACAAGCTTTCTAAAGAGTGTATGCAACAAGATATGGGCAGTTGGAGAATAGCAGACGAGGACCAGGGAGAGATCTATGTGTCAGCTCAACCACCATATATATAGCCAATTCTTATTATGGACTCTTCACGCCTATAGCATAGCCTGAATTTTTGTTTTCAGCTGACTCTATGATTATTATCTCACATGTCACTGTTTTTATGATCATTTTAAAATTCAGACTTCTGATGGTTTTGTTTTCCTTCCTATTTGGGTTGTTTTCCTCTATGAGGAGACCGGGGAAGTGGAAGCATCATTTTTTTTCCTTTTCATGGAGACTTTCAGAAACTGTATTAAACTTATATACACTATTTTTTGAGCTGGGGATAGGGGTTGTTTTCCTTGATATGAGGAGGTCCATGCTTCGGATCAGTGGTTTATCTTTTCCTTCATGTTTTTTGGATAGGACTGATAGTCACATCCTGTGGAGCTCTGTGATTTTCAAATCTGTCAGGCCAGGAGTAACTCCAAAAAACTGATTCATTTATTCAATTAGCCAGCTATCTATTATATACATGAATGTGATCGTTCAGTTCATCTTCTTGATGACTGTTCACATTCAATTCCCCAATCACTGAGGATTAGGTGTCACATTCCCCCCCTTAATCTGAAGGGAATGTTGGTGAGTCCAAGCATCGTTCTGAACTTTCAGCTTTTTCCCTTCCAAGCGCTTTGGTGAAGATGTCTGCAATTTGCTCATTTGTGGAACAATGACGGAGATGGATTGTTTTGGCCTCAACATGATGTCGAATCAGATGATATTTAGTATTGATGTGCTTTGTACGATCATGGAACTTTGGGTTCTTGGCCAACTTTATTGCAAAGGTTTTGTCAATCATGAGTGGAGTTGATTGTACTTGTTTTACCTGCAAATCTTCAAGAATTTTTCTGAGCCACACAATTTCTTTCGTTGCTTCAGTTGTTGCCACGTCTTCTGCTTCTGTTGTGGAATCTGCTGGAAATAAGCGTTTGCGTGATCTCCAAGAGACTGCTCCTGATCCAAGACTCATAGCATATCCTGAAGTAGATACTCCAGTTTCTTTGTCTCCATCGAAGTCTAAATCAGAGTATCCAATCAAGCTGAAGTCGTCCACCTGTGTATACTTGATTCCAAGGTCTTGGGTTCCCTTCAAGTACCTTAGAACTCTTTTTGCAGCAGACCAATGTCCCTCACAAGGCTTTTGCATAAACCTGGAGAGGATTCCAACAGCAAATGAAATGTCTGGTCTTGTAGTAGTGAGGTAGATGAGACTTCCTATAAGCTGTGTGTACTTTGTTGCATCCTCAAATTCCTTTCCTTCAATAGATGTGAGCTTTAAGTTTTGTTCCATTGGAGTAGAAAGAGGATTGTACTCTGTCATGCCAAATCTGTTTAACAAATCTCCAATGTATTTCTTTCGAGAAAGAAGTATGGATTTTGGATGTTGGGTTACGTCAATGCCAAGATAGTAATGAACATAGCCCAAATCAGTCATTTCAAAGCTTTTTCCTAATTCTTTCTTTATGGATGCAATATAACTTTCATTGTTCCCTATCATTAAAAAATCATCTACATATTCCACAAGATATACAACTGTTTTGCCAACTTTCTTGACAAATAAAGTTGCATCATCAAGATCAAAATGATTGAAGTTGAGTTTCAGAAGATGCTCAGTTAGCTTTTCATGCCAGGCTCGTGGTGCTTGTTTGAGGCCATACAAGGACTTCACAAGTTTGCATACTTTATGTTCATGTCCTTTCACAGCAAATCCTTCAGGCTGGGACATAAAAACATTTTCATTTAGATCTCCATCCAAGAAGGCAGTTTTTACATCCATTTGATGGACTTTCCAACCGTTCTGAGCTGCCAGTGCAAAGAGTGTCCGGATGGTGGCCCATTTTGCTGTGGGAGCAAAAGTTTCCTCATAATCGACACCTTCCTTCTGTGCAAAACCTTTTGCCACAAGCCTAGCTTTGTGCTTGTCAAGTGAGCCATCAACTTTGTACTTGTTCTTGTAGACCCACTTGCAGCCAATTGGTTTGGTTCCAAATGGAGGATCAACCAGCTTCCAAGAGTCGTTCTTTATGAGGGCATCATACTCCTTTTGCATTGCTTCTTTCCATTCATCATGAGAAGCAGCTTCTTTAAAGGAAGTTGGTTCAAAATCTGTAGACAAGTTCAATTCACAATCATAAGAAACATCCATATCAACAGGTGAATTAGAGTCATCTACATCACCTCCATTTTGTCGGTTTGAATTTCTGGTTCCTGTTTTTCCAATTTCATCAGGATGAACACTTTCAAGTGTCTTTGTCAGCCACTTTGGGGGACCTTTCTGAGATGGTCCAGGCTGCTCTGTTGATTGAGTTGGGAGTGAATCAAGATTGAGTCTCCCAATTCTATCAATTACATCACTTAAAGCATCATCCGTTATTGGAGTTTCAGGCGGGGGAGAGTATTCTTCAGAAGAAGATTCCACATGTTGATCTAGTATAGGAATCCCCCCTTCAAGATGTGGAATCTGATTTTCAAATTCTTAAAATGATTTCATTTTTGCGAATCTATCCAAGCGATCAAGTTGCCGCTCAACAACATTGTCAGATTTGGATGATTCAAGAAAAATTACATCTCTAGATATAACAAA